>JAJMBE010000160.1:0-22645 GCA_030565125.1 Candida pseudoviswanathii
TTTATATTATAGTACATATTCTTACTCGTCTTTATACTTCTTCAAGTTGTCCCAGCCTACAGAGTTGGAGTTGGGTAATTTGATGATTTCAATTCTCGTCAAGAACTCTGGGTTAGGTCCTTCTGGGTATGAAGTCACATAACGAATAGGTTTCTTAATCACAGGGATGTCATCCTTGCTCTCTTGAACAGCTGCACGCAACTCCAAGGGCAAGTTGCGCATGATTTCTGGGTACGCAGTAGGCAAAGTGAACTTGGCGGCGAGCTCTAGTTGCGGGGTTTCAATTGGTTGTGGTGGTGGGATTGGATTAATAAGTTCTTGCTTTCTTTTGTCAAACTTTTCCTTCAACTCGTCTCGTTTGGTTTCAAACTCACGCTGAATATCCGCAATCTGCGCAACGTCGTTGTTCTCGTTCTCGTCATTTCCTGCAAATGTATCACTAAGCGAGGCTTCCAACTGACGACGGCGACTCCTCTCTTCCAACTCCTTCCTCTTCTGGCCCGAGTCTGCTTGCAACTCTTCAAACTCCTTGCGCTCTTCTTCAAATATCAAGCGCAACTTTTCTTGACGTAGCTTCTCTGCTTCGATCCAGTTGTTGTGGTTCTCCACCGCCTTCTTTCTCTCTTCAATCTCTTCCTTCTCAGTGTGCAAGGCTCGTAGCTGCTCAAAATCAATGAGTTTGAACTTGTAGTAGTTGTTCCACGTCTCTTGCGCAATGTCTCTGTAAGTGTTCAACAAGACGTTGAATTGTAGGTTGTTGTGAAGCATTTCGAGGTTGTTGTAGTCCTCAGCGTACTTTCGTTGTTCTGCAAGCAAATTCTCAACGAAATCCTTGTCAAATTTCTCGTGAACCAAACCTTTCAAGCTCTTGTTGGCTCTGTTGTTCGTGGAAATCTTCTTCTTGTGAGATGATCTCCCATGTGAGGAGAAATGGAGCTTGTTGATCTTGTTCATCAACGCACCGTCCTTGTAATTACCTGATCCTGGCCCACGGTATGTCTTAGTATAGTAGTACTTGGAATGGTTGTAGTGGTCGCTGTCATTGCTGAAAACAAGCTGTTGGATGTTCTTGGCCTTGATTCGCACACTGTCGTTAAACAAGAACGACGAGTTGGATGTGGAGTTGAGGTTCTTGGTGTTGAATGATTGCTGGAGAGACTGGTGGTTGGACGTGACGTAATAGTTTGGCACTTTACAAAGGTGGTTGATGCTAAAGTCAGGGAAGTATCCTTGACCCGGGATAACAGACTCGGCCAAGTCAATAGAATTTGGATCAATTTGCAAGTTGTACTTTTTGGACTTCCCAATTGGTTTACGAAAACCTTTCTTCTTTTCTTCCGCTTGAGGTTTCAGCTCTTCATCGATATGGATGTCGCTGAAATTGTTTGTACTCAAAACCAAGTCACGTTCGGCAAAGGACAACTTGTTGTTGGGGAGGAACCTGAACCCCGACATGCCAAAGTTCTTGTAGTAGTTCAACTTTGAAGACGAGTTTATGCTATTGAATGCCGCGTGGGTCATGGGCGTGACATAGTCCGGGGTATACTGGTGGAAGACCTGACCAATGGTGACTTTGTCATCGTTAAGGTAAGCTGACCCAGGGGTAGCTTTCGTGGTGGTCTTGCTGGACTCCACAGACTTGCCGGTGCCGTCCCCCTCGTCCGTATCGTCACCTTCATCTTCATCATCGTCTTCGTCCATGTCGTCATTCTCCTTTTGGGGATCCTTGGTGCTACCCACCTCTTCTGCTTTGCTCTTCCTTGGCTGAACAATTTCAGCATCTGCCAGGACATAAAACAAAGTCTTATCCTCAATCTTTGAATAAAGCAATGAGAGCGACACATAGAAGAGGTCCAACTTTGAGTCAGCCTCGCTAATCAAGTTCAACTCCAACAACTGCTGGTTCAACTCGCCGTTTGTTTTCAAAATCTGCGTCTTCTCAATAGCCCCCAGTTTGAGGAGCTTGACGATGAGTTGGTAGGAAGAAGGGAACCCCCAGTACGAGGCTAGGTTCTTGAGCAAGATAAAGTCCTCGTTGTCGATAGTGAAGATTGGAATGGCAAAGTTGGCCCTGTCTATTGAATCTGTCGAGCCATCGTTGACAAACTTCAACTCAGCTCCTGATGCTGCAGAGCTGATAGGTTTGGCAGCAACTCGAGTAGGGAACACGGCTGTAACAGACATGGGTGGGTTTGGGTTCGTATATGGTTCGAGGGTTTGTTTTGGCTGTCTGGCTGTTTTTTTTTTCTCTTTGAGTTTGTTGAGCGAGAGTCGGATGTCGTGGAAATGTAGCTTTATACGACATCGCACAAAGCCGCCCGCATTTTTTTTTTTTGGTCATGGCGCATACACACACACCCACACACAAAATCTAGTGATCTTTTTCTTCATATTTTTTACTTGGGGGGTGATGTGATGTGGTGATCTGATTCTTTTTCCTTTCCCAACTCCAGCAAAAAAACTCAATTCCTATCAACCACAGAGAGCTATGGGTTTATCGATTTCAAAGTTGTTTGCCAGTCTTTTGGGCAGGCGAGAGATGCGGATATTGATGGTCGGGTTGGATGCTGCAGGAAAGACGACCATCTTGTACAAGTTGAAGTTGGGGGAGATCGTTACCACTATCCCTACAATTGGGTTTAACGTGGAGACCGTCGAGTACAAGAACATCTCCTTCACCGTGTGGGACGTTGGTGGGCAGGACAAGATCAGGCCGCTATGGCGCTACTACTTCCAGAACACGCAGGGCATAATATTTGTGGTGGACTCCAACGACCGAGACCGAATCAACGAGGCGAGAGAGGAGTTGCAGCTGATGTTGAACGAGGAGGAGTTGCGGGACGCGGTGTTGTTGGTGTTGGCCAACAAGCAAGACTTGCCCAACGCCATGAACGCCGCTGAGATCACGGAGAAGATGGGGTTGCATGCGATCAGACAGAGACCGTGGTACATCCAGGCGACGTGTGCCACGACAGGTGATGGGTTGTACGAGGGTTTGGAGTGGTTATCCACACAAGTTGCAAAGTGAAATGTAGACTTCCTGATTTGGAAGTATCGTGTATAGTGTTGTAGCATAACCAGGAGTTAGTTTTTTTCCGAGTTTTTATCTCCGTTGCTCATTTTGCACATGAAAGACGTTTTGCTGGTGGTTGTGTCAGCACTGCACAGAGCTCACATGCCCAAAATAAGCCCCACTGCCTGTCCCCGCAGTGTCTTGGGGACCGCGGGAGACGAGGCGAGACAGGCGACCCCTCAACTTCTTTGTTTGTCCGCCACAACCTACCTCCACAAAAAATACAGCAGCAGCCAAAGATAAATAGATCAAGTGTTGCTCCTTTCCTAGTCCTCCCTTTTTTTTGGTTTGCAACTCATCACCACACGTAACCATGTCCGACGAGGAATCAGATATCTTATACGAAGTCAGAGACAGAACCGCCATCATCACCTTGAACATCCCCAAGAGATTGAACGCATTGAACGGTGCTCAATACTTGAAGTTGGGTAAGTTCTTGGAGAGAGCCAACAACGAAGAGGACACCATCTTGACATTGATCCAGGCCCTGGGCAGATTCTTCTCCGCCGGTGCCAATTTCGCCGACAACGACATGGCCAAGGTCGAAATGTCCAAGTTGTTCAGTCACGAGTACTGGTTGGAAAAATTCGTCGCCAGAAACATCTGGTTGACCAACTTGTTCAACGACCACAAAAAGATCTTGGCTGCTGCTGTCAATGGTCCAACTATCGGTTTGAGCACTGGTTTGTTGTTGTTGGTCGACTTGGTCTACGTCCACGACTTGAACAAGTTCTACCTCTTGGCCCCATTTGCCAACTTGGGTTTAGTTGCCGAAGGTGCTTCCTCTGCCACTTTGTTTAACAGATTGGGCTGGTCAAAGGCTTCTGAAGCCTTGTTGTTGGCCAAGCCAATCAACGGCCAAGACTGTTACAACGCCGGTTTCGTCAACAAGCACTACGACGGTAAGTTCTCCTCCACTGAAGAGTTCAACGAACACGTCTACAAGGAGTTGACCGAAGCTTTTGAAAACTTGCACGATGACTCCATCTTGCAGAACAAGCAATTGTTGAAGTTGTCCAGAGATCAGGCCATCAACGTTGCCAACTCGCAAGAGGTAATGAGAGGCTTGGGCAAGTGGTTGGAAGGTGTTCCACAAACCAGATTTGCTCAATTGGCCCAGAAGGAGGTCAAGCACAAACTTTAGGTTTATAGGGGCTAGTTGACTAGAGCGTGGTTCTTTAGTTGTAGAGGCGACTTTTTTAAATGAATGAGATTTTTTTCTGTGAAATCTTTTTCTCTTGTTTATCACACAAGAACCACATGAGCTTCAACCTACCGAACCCCAGTCTAGTGGGTATCCTCTTGGTCATATCCACTCACAGCGGGCCGCAGCTCGTCTACAAGTACCCATTTGATTTGTCCAATGATCGATACGGCCTGAAGCACTTGGGCGATCAAAACGTCAGGCTTCCGAAAGACGACGACGAGGACGACGAGTTGTACGACGAGAATGACAGCGGCAGCGATAGCGACGCCAAGGAGAATAACCAATTGAACCCTGAGAGGGAGATGTACGGTGTGACATCGAGGACCTGGGACGCCAAACACTTGGACTATTACTTGGGTACGAAACTCGACTTGTTGCGGTACTTGGACGAGCAGGACACTCGACGAAAGTATCTTGAGCAGGCAAAGTCCCAGCCCGAGGACAAGAAGAAGGGAAGTAATAGCACAGCCAAACCGAGGCTAACGAAAACTGTGTCCAAGACAAGCACGATGGCGAGCCAATCAACAGCTTCCGGCAGGGAATCTACAATCAACGGGGAGATATTTGGCCACGATCCGGCGTACGTATGTGAAATGCTTGCACCGCCCAAACAGATGTGCAATACCAGATTTGAGATAACCATCGAGGACAAGATATTCTTGGGACTCCCTGTGCATAGACAAGACAACGGCCAATGGAGAAGCAGTGCTCATAGAAACTCCGATGGTAGCCAACGCGGCGAAGTGAAAGAAAATCAGGGCGAAGACCCACTACTGGCAGCATCAACTAAGGGCAGCAAGAGCAACTTGAGCATGTTTCATTTGGTGTTTGTGATGAACCCTCCGGTCATTGAAAGCAACTATAGAGTGGACGAGATGTTTCACTACGTGATATCGCGGTTGTCGCTCGTGTTGCGATACGAACAGCAGAAACACGATTACATCACCGACGAACTCAGGAACATTTTGGAGCTCAGGGACCAGTTTGAAGGTGATGAAGGGTTGGTAACGGAAAAGTCGCCACTCTGTCGCGTTATTCGTGACTGCTTCGATTCCATCAGCACCTCCACGGTTGCAAACTTGTCGATAAACGGCAAGCTACGGTCGTTCCAGATACCCATAAAAACAGAGTTCCACTCCCTACCTGATGCGTCTGTGCCGTTCATCCCTGGATCGTACTTGTCATCTAATGTGAAGCTGCTTGGCGATAGCGGGTTCCTCAACGTTGGCGAGACATCTAGATACGGCCAGGCATTCCAGCCCGTGCAGGACGACGACGATTCCGCTGACAAGTTGATTATCCATTTTGCATTGTTGTTGCTCGACGAACCCGACACGATAATCAAAGACATGAAGACGGAGAACAACTCGACGCTAGCCAAGTTTATCCGCATGATAGAGCCCACCGAGTCGTTGTTGAAGTTGTCAATGAGAAACAACAAGCTTGATATTTCCCAGATCAAGAACTTTGCCTTCCACTTGATTTACTGGCGACGAGCCAGGGTCATTCAGCCGTTGTCATCAAGATCGGTGTACATTGCCTCGCCTATGGCACCCATAAGCATCAAGTTGTATGATGATATCTCGCTGTTTATCCAGAAGTTCCCCATGCTTCCACCTCTACCCCAGTTTCTCAAGTTATTTTCCCCACAATCACGAAAGCCACAGCAGTTTGCGGCCGTTATTCCATCCAAAGACCACCGTGATAGGTACTTGCAAGCGTTGGGGTGGTTGATGAAACATGGATACGTGATACAACTACAAACCTTCATCTGGTTGAAGATCTCACGCAAGATCAAGCTCAAGGTGGAGGAAGATATCGAGAATGAAAACATATCAAAGAAGAAGAAGAAGAGCAGGTCAGCCACCTTGCTGTTCCTGGACGCCAAGAAGATCGACAATACTTCGAAAATCAAGACGGACAACTCTTCGAAGCAGGTGGTAAAAGCCAATGACGACGACGACGACGACGATCAGAACAAATCGGCCATCGACGATGGGCAGCTGTCGCATTTCCCCGAATTGGGAGATTTAAGAGACACCTTGGACAAGATTCCTGCCGTTACCTTGGTCCAGGACGACGATACCATCATACTTGATCCTGGAAGAGCCACTACGTTGGAGCGCCGGTGGATCAACAAGATTATTTTCGAGGAGTGCAAATTATCACAGGACCTTATTGCGATATTCTACAAGTTGTTGTTGTACATGAACGGGAAGAACTCGCTAGAGTTGTTGCTACTAAAGGAGGACATCCCTCGTGCGGAGCTACGCAAGCTTTTGGTAGCCATAGAGGAACACATTATCTCCGTTAGACACTGGTGAGTAGAGGTAGTTTATAGCTTCATGCACATGCCGAGGTTGAGCGACGCGACTCCCTCCCTCCCTCCCGCATCAAAAAACTGTGGGGGCGCCCCCGACAAAAGAAAAAGATAACGAGAACCCTTCTACTTTCTTCTTTAACCCAACACAACCCACAATGTCCGACGACCTTATCACCTACGAAGTCAAAGACCGAGCTGCCGTGATCACCTTGAACAACCCCAAGAAGCTCAACGCCTTATCGATCCCGCAGTACGACACCATCTGCAAGCTCTTAGAACGAGCCAACGCCGAAGAAGACACCGTCATCACCTTGCTCCAGTCCACGGGCCGGGTGTTCTCTGCCGGGGCCAACGCCGACTCCATCGTGGGGCAGGATGCCGAGCTCGAGACCTGGTTGAACATGTCGGTGGCCAAGCAGACGTTCTTGGTGCAGACGTTCCTCGCACACAAGAAGATCCTTGCCGTCGCCTTGAACGGCCCCGTGATTGGCTTATCGGCGGCGTTCGTGGCGCTCTGCGACTTGGTCTACGTGCACAACGCCGCAAAGACGTTCTTCTTGACCCCGTTCGCCAACATCGGGATCCTTGCCGAGGGCGGCACCTCAGCCACGTTGCCCATGCGCGTGGGGTGGTCCAGGGCCGCGGAAGCGTTGTTGTTGTCAAAGAGGATTTCGGGAGATGACTTGCAGAGAGCGGGGTTCTTCAATAAGGACTACAAGGGGCAGTTCAAGTCCGCGGAGGAGTTTAACGAGGTCGTCTTGAAGGAGTTGCTTGACGCCACGGAAAACTTGCATGAGGACTCGATCATCCAGAACAAGGAGTTGTTGAAGGCTATTTTCAAGCCAAAGATCAGTGAGGTCAACTCGCAGGAGGTGTCAAGAGGTGTGTACAAGTGGACCTCTGGGGTGCCAATGGATAGATTTAAAAAATTGCTTACTGGTGAGTTGAAACATAAATTATAGGGATTCTATACAAATACATCTTCTTGGTTAGCTTCTGCTTCCGTACCGGCTTCGAGCTGCGTGAATGTCGTGAAATGGATTGGTCTGTGCAATTCGTCGTAGAAAGTGAGCGGGATATCTAGTTTAAGGTCGTACAACTCCCTGGCGTTGAATATGGCACCCATGAAAAAGTAGTTCCACACGTCGTCCTCGGGAACCATGAATGTACCAGATATCTGGTCCGACATGATCAACTGACTCTTGTGTGCAAAATCCGTCCTGAACCCAGGAGGGGATTCCGACATCAAGTCTGTGTTCTGCTGACCCCACTCGAACCCTTCTCGGGACAACTCAAACGAGGATAAGGTGACCGACCCCGGAGTGTAACTGACCGTCATGGTGATAAAGTTGGGCATGTATTCCTTGGTCATCCGTGCCTGGGTAGTCACGTCGTACGACGTCATGTAACTGAAGTCCTGTGACTGGGTGTGCACCCATCCCAACAACTCCAAGTCCTTGAGGTACCCTGTTTGATCAGGTAGGTTCTGTGCAAACTGAATAGAGTTGACGTTCCCCAATTGCGGAATGATTGCAATGCACTTGATTTCCTTGACTCCTGCGTGGTCAGCTGGCGACTTCCCATAGAGCAAAGCACCGACTTGGATTCGCAAATCGGAAATCTGGATAAACTTTTGTAGAATGTTCTTGGGCAAGATGTATGTGAGCGAGTCATCATCGACAAACTCTTCGGAGTTGACAAAGATATTCTTGGCTCGCAAGCGCAAGTTGTTTGCAGCAATAGCACGATTTCTCCACTCGTTTCGCGACGAAAAGGTCAGCTGCTCGTAGTTGGTCGTGGTAACAGTTGTGATTTCCTCGCCGTGGACATTTGTCGTCGTTGTTTTCAACGCCGTGAGCTCCTTGTTCTCCAGCTCCTTGTTGGCGTTGCCGTTCTCAATCTCAGATATTTCTTGACGTTTAACCGATGGTGCCCTGATGTCCTGGCCCAAAATCAAATCACGAATCTCCGACTGCGTCAAGGACTGGATGTTGACATTGTATTTCTTTGAATAGTCTTCGAGGATCAAGTCCCTCAACTTTGCTTCAACATCGACCCACTGCTCGTCAGTCAACGACGGCCAAATATGGTGCTCTTCAGTGGCGATACTCGAGTTTGGACGTAATATATGGTTCGCCAACTCAGTGTCAATATTCAAAGCACGCAAGATTAAAATCACTCTCGAGAATGCCGTGTAAGGAGAAACGTGTTTCAACCAGTCGTCGTAGAAATTAAACAACACCATCTGTGGCTCATTCGCCTTCAAGACAATATCCGACAACTTGTCAATCTTCATCACTGCGCCAAACGGCAAGTGCAATTCCGAAGGTCTAATGGAAATATTAGGGAAATCCAACATATGCACTTCAAGTGGGTCCATCATACCTCTTCTACTGACAATCAACTGCTTGGGTTGCTCTTCTCTAGGCAAGGACTTGATCAACGCGGCAACTTCTTCTGCTGCCTTCCATTTGGCTAACTGACCCAAACGTTTCTGGCCCGCCCAGACCGACGTGTGGATAATCTTTAAAAACAACTGCCCGCTCTTTGGGTTGAGTATAAATATACACCCATTGATTGGTTTCGTGGCCAAGTTTCCCTCAAAAGTCTTGTGCACCGTAATTCTGTAGACATTGGTGTCATCCACAAACAACTGGGTGTCGTTGTTGAACAACTCCGCGTAATTGTTGGAGTTCAAGAATGCTTCCTGAGGTTGCGCCTGGTATAATTGCAACCCTTTACGGATACGTTCACGCAACACATACAATGCAGGGTTAGCCTTCATGATCTCTCTCATGGCGTTGTGCACCAACGGCTTCAACCCAGGGAACCAGTTACCGTAAACATCGTACATGTTGTATGCCAAGTCAATGGCGATAATGATACCAGTCGGGGACGGGTACGTGCTTGCCCCATCGGTGGTGTAATCCAAGAACTTTGATCTTGCATAACGCGATATGTCGTGTGAGTCGTAATCACCGTACCTAAGCTGCACATCGATCCAGAACTTGTTGGCCGGGATTTCCATCTGGTCGTCTTTGTCGTTCAATAAAGATGGCTTCGACACATTCCACTTGTACGTGCTAGTCAAAACAATGTCGGCTGAGGATGAGTTCATCTTGTAAGACTTACGTGGGTGAATGGCTTGTTTCTCGACGTTGTCAATCTGCAAAACCTCCAACTCTTTGTCCAACACCTGACACAAATCTTGCACCACACTTTCGTGGATTTTCTGCCACAAGTGGGCTCTGAAAATCTGAATCAACGAAATCTTGAGCGTTGGAATCTTACCATGGAGGAAAATACCCGTCAAATCGAGCTGGACCAAGAAACCGACATACACGTTGGCACGGTTGATTGTTGGCGACCACCACAACGTGAAACGACGATTAGGGATCTGACTCAACCCTTGTCTCTGGGCATTCGTCAACTTCTTAAACTTCAAAGTGTCCTCAAATCCCGACGCTTTCTCCCAGAATAAGCCTTCCCACGAGTCAAACCCGGTACCTTTAAACAACGTGTGCTCCAAGATAGTCTCGATTCCACCCAACGCTTGAATCACATCTGTCCTGTAAGCATTGAGGTTCCACAACTTACCATCATGGTTGCTGCTGGTCCACCAGAAAGGACTAAAACGAGCCAAACTAAACTGCTTAAACTCTCTTCTGACTCTGTGGCCCTTGTCGTAGGCCAAAGTATGTCTGTCCTTCTGGAATAGCGTACTGATACGCGGCAAACCTCTGTCCCAGTTGTTTTCCATATCCTCAAACGTCAACCGTCTGTTCTGTTCAATTGCTTCCTGGCGCTTGATGGCATACTCGGCCCACACTCTCTGAGAGTCTAAAAACTCATTCTCCCATGACGTCACGTATCTGAATATAGTTGGAATCATCTTGTCCTCGATATGCGTCATCCCTGCTCTGAAATGAGTGATCCCGGTGTCGGTTTGCTTTGACCAGCGGAGATCAGAAGCTGGAATCAATATATGCGACGCACTCAACATGCCTAGTCCACCCAATTCCTTTGGGGTGTAGAACACGGCTGGAGGGAACCTTGTGGGCATCTTGGAGTTGAGCCCCATCTTGACCCTGTTTTGTATCTTTGTTTCACACTTGACAAGGACATCCAAGAGCGCTGGCGTGGCAATAGCAGCTTCTCTGTAGTAGGTCACCAACGCAATCAACGCGGTATTCCATCTTGTCGCAACCTTGGTGAATGTGGCTGATCCCGAAGACATTAAAATCTGACGAATCCTGTTGTGGAAATGGTCAACGGCTTCCTGCGACACCTGCAAGTACGCCTTTGCTGTTCTCTCTTTCGTATTGTAGTCAACGAGGTCCCATACCCCTTCTTGCGAGGACAGCAACTCGGCAGCACGGATCTTGGGGAGAATTCTAATTTCAAATCCACACATCAGGAATAGCAAATTCGGGTTGTCGCGGGAATACACTGATGCAAAGGAGTCTTCCCAGTTGATGCTTGTCAACGACGAAGGGATACGTCCGCTGATCTCCCAAAACACTGCCTTTCCCAAGTTCACATCGTGGCGCATCAACCGCATTCTCGAGTCTCGTGGCCAGCAACGACGGTTATTATAGCCAACCACGTTCTCAAAGTTGGGGTCTGGGTGTTCCGACAAGTAGTCTTGAATGAGACCCGTTGCTTCTTCGTCATCAAACCTGAACAATATATGGATTTTGTCCAAATAACGTGAGTATAACCTGATGGGTGAGGCAACTTCTGTTTCCACATCCTTGAACTGGAGGAAATTGTTTGGGTTCTGTACGGGGCCAGCCAACTCTGACGCTCTTTCCAATCCTAGAATCAACAAGTCAACCACCAACCCATAGTACTGGTACACAAACGACGAAAACTGGAGACCTCTGATAATACCATACTGATTGACGTGGTTCATATCCTTAAATGTCAAGTTGACATTGTTCTTCGACGTGATGTAATCAGCGATGTTAGTGTCCATCACCAACCGCAAGAGTCTGTTCAACAACGTCAAGTCAATGTTCTCTGCAAACTTGTGCAACGACGTTTCAAGCATCACATTGCACTCACCGTTGGAAGTGTGCCACACGTCCTGCAAGTTGTTGATCCCCTGACACCACTTGTAGACCAACAACGGAGGTATCTCATCATCGCTCGGCTTCACCCAGTTTGGAAACAATCTTCGTTTGTCTGCCTCGTACCACAAGTACTGGTCCAAGTAGGCATCGGTTATCTTTTCCAACGGGTCTACCGTGTACGCTGGAACTAAATGGCTGTAATAGTCCATCATCTCCAACCCAACCTCCTTAAAAATCCTCTGCGTCAACAAAAACTTTTTAATTCTCACCAAACACTCATGAGGGTTGTCGAATGCCTGCTCAATCAACGCCAACTCTTCACGCTGGGACGAGTTCAACACTGAGTTGGCACTGTAGCTCTCCTTCAAATTCTCCAAAGCGAGCGCCAACAACTTTGTATCATGCTTGTACGATATTGGCGGGAACGGGATCGGACTGAATTTACGGCTCTCAAGCCACTCCACCGTTGTCTGAAAGATCTTGACGGCCTCATCTGGAGACACAAACGGACCATTCTTTCCAAAATTCGTCTGCCTGTCTTGTTCGTTCTTGATCCAGAGCCTCGTGAGTCTGCCCAAGTTCTTCTTGGCAACGGTCTTTTCCATGTGAGCACCTTTCCTGATCCTTTCTCTATTGTAGTGAGCGACCGAGATCCACCCATCGGCCTTAGCTTTGATGTATCTCTCTATAATCTTCTCTATTGGTTCGGGCAAACCGGGGACTTTCCAAGGTATGTTTGCTTTCCAACAGCGCCATGCCTCGCTCAAGTGCTGGAGGACAGTCTTGGACTTGCTTTGCTTCAACCCTTCTGGAATCATATCAAGGATATCGTGCATGACCTGGGCACGTAATTCAATGTCGTAGTACGCATCGACTCTCTGTTTGGTGATAGTCTTGGCCACATCATTCTGTCTTCTCCCTTCAAACTGTCTGGCAATAAGGTTGCCCAACCATCGCTCCAAAAGCGGGATTATCCCTCTTAAGAAGAAAATCCAGACCCTCCACGCTGGCTGCCAGAACCCACAGCCGGGTCCTTTCCCAATCACCTTGTTGAATCTCTGGTACACAATGTGCTTCAAGTCCTTGCACTGACGAATCTGGTGCATGACCTTGTACTTGTATCGGTAGATACCGGTCAACTGACCCAAATGGTTCAACACATAGTAAAGACCGTCGGCCAACTGGTAGGCGTCGACATTGCCCAAACGGTATTGCACGTGCGAGTCGACAATGATCTTGACGGCACGCAAAAGCTCACGGATAAGGTGGAACGCATTACCGAAACGCGACTTCTTACGTTCCTTAGTGCTGAGCGTCTTTGTTGGCTTCAAGTTGAAATTGTAATCCAAGTGCAAATAGGTGAGACCTCTTTTGTGAATCAACAAATTCAACATGTTGAATCCCTGACGACACACTTGAAGACCAGCCTCAACCCAGTCGATACTAGTCTGCTGGAAGTACTTTGTCGCCTTTAAACTTTTCAATAGTTTGGCACTTTTAGTTTTCTTATTGCGTCTGGGCGGGTTGTGCAACTGGTTCAACACATGGTTCTTCAACAACTTTTGGTACGAAACGCGCACTTTGGGAGCACTGCCCTTGGGAGCAGATCGTAGGTACCAATCCTTGGTGAGTGCAACATCCTGTGCTCGCACGGTTCTTCCGCTTCGGCGATTGAACGGATATGGTGCGGAAAGAAGATTCAAGGCATTGGAGGTACCCTTTGGTTCGAGTGGCAACTCTGCAAACTCTTCAATCTCGTCGTCTTGCGCAACTTCTGTCCACTCTAGAAGTGGTTCGACATCCAACGACAACTCCTCTTCTGTCTTGGGTTTCCTTTTCCTTTTGGGTATAATCGCGTTGAACTTTGTGTTGAATGTGAATGAGGACAACCCTGTTTGGGGCGTGGCGTTGGAGCTGACCGTCTTGTTCAATGGCACCGGCGACACCTTCTTGACAAACGAGTTGTACAAATACGGCAACTCAACTTTATACTCAGTTCTGACCGGGTTTCTGAATATTATCCTATCGATCGAGTTAAACTCGGTAAAGTCTTCCAACTCTGGGTTGTTTATCTTGTCCTTGAAAAGGGGCTCAAACCTGGGACCTCCTGGTATTGCAGCATTGAGACTCTTTGCGGTGAATAGAGCCCGCTTGTCAAACTCTGTGCCGTCTTGTTCGTTCAATATAGGCTTTGAAATCTGATATAACTTATCCATAGTTGGCAAGTCCAAGTTCCACTTTCTGTAGGACTCACCGTTGACAATATCCGAATCTTCAACCAACGGCTTCTGGTCGTAGAACCAGTCTTGCAACTCTTGGTCCCTCTCGATTTCCTTCAGCCTAATGGCGTCCAGTGTGTCGACGTCCTCGAGATTCTCTAGCCAGTCCAACGGTGGCTCCTCGTCGTCAAACGGCGGGAATCTCATCCTCTTGAAATGTTTCCTATCCTTCTTCTCTCGCCTCATCATATTCCATGTGGCAGCCCATTGGGCAATGTAGACTGGTTCGATGACTCTGGGGATTTCATTCACAAAAGTGATGGCACCTGTGGTGTGATATAGCACCTTGACTTCTTTCAGTTCTTCCCACGGCTGTGGCATGTTCTCCAACAACTTCAACAATGCATGCGGGAGGTACTTCAACGAACCCAAGTGGGCACGTTTATCTGATGCTACTCTGTTCAGAGACAAGTCCGCGTGGTCAAGCATTATCTTTCGGAGATGCTGTGGAGGCATCTCTGGCTTTTGCGGTATCACAGGCGTGCTCTTGTGTCTGTTCTGAGCCATGCTTGACCAGCTCCGCTTCTTTGGGGGCGGAGGTGGAGGTGGAGCGGGAGCTGTCTTTGGAGGAGGTGGTGCCCTCTTTGGAAGAGGTGGAGGTGGAGGTGGAGGTGGTGCTTGTTTTGGGGGAGGTGGTGGCGGCGGAGGTCGCCTCTCTTCATTTTCCTTTCTTCGTTTATGAGCATTAGATACTCCTGGAGGAGGAGGCGGTGGTGGGAGTTTGCGACCCATACTTGCACAATTGATTGGTCTTGTTTGTATTGATGGAGATTGTTTTCTCGATGTGATGGTGTTTTTTTTCTTTCTGGTTCAACAGAATGTCGCAAGAGATGTCGTACGCTTACGACATTGTTAATCATGCTTGTTCTTCCAAGCGAGCACAATCGTTTAACCTAAACGGATCACCACTCCTTTCGTCACGCCAGGCAGCCAACTACAAATCACATCGCGAAAATGAGCAACAGTTCGACGGAAGCAGTCGTGCTAGATGACGCCGACGACTACGACTACGAGTACTTCCCCTTGGTCAAGTTGTTGTCGTCTTTGGTGGACGTTATCTGGGAGCAAAGCGAACAGACGTCCATAATCAACACAACGCCGTGGAATCGGTTGGGGGCCGTTAGCAAGTACTGTTGCTCCATATACGGTCTCGCGTGCCTCATAATGGCCTTGGTTCTCAACAGAACGTTGGTCATGGCATCTACAAACAACTTACAGCAACAGCAGTTCAGGAGGGGCAGAGAGGGAAGCATGATGTACCTTACAAAGTCCACGAGCACCATCTTCAAGAACTTGAGTATGATCAGTTTCCGGATTGGGGTTATCGCGTTGTTTGCCTACCAGCTATACAACATCTTGGTTGTTTTAAATTTGCATTACCATTTGGGGTTAACCGCTGGGTCTACCTTGAACTGGTTGTACAGATTGATCCCGGATAAGTTCTTTGGCTACGACACAGACAGTTTTAATGGCACCAAGTACATGAAGACCCCCAGCGCGCAGGTGATGATCGGCCCCACTAGCGATATGTACTGGCCGATATTCTTGACGTTCTGCTTGCTGTCGTTTATTGAAACCTTCATTGCGTCGATCCAGGGAAAGAAGCCATACACGGAAAGCGGTATTACAATTTTCGAGCATTCCCTAGCATTCCAAGAGTTTAGCAGCAACGGGGCGTTCTTTTTCGGCAGCTCCAAGTACTTCAAGAGACCAACGGAGCAGGTCTTGCTCACCACGATGTTTCTGATTCTCAACCACTTGAACATCCACATTGGTGCGATACTAAACGACAACAAGTACAGGTTGATACCGCTGTCTATTTTGGGCATGACATTCTTGGGGTACTTCCTCAGCTTGTTCATCAACAGCTGGGATTTTTTGCAGTTTCCGTTTATCTTGATCTTGACCTTCACGCCGCAAGTACTTATCCTATTCATCATAGTGATTAGCTTGGCGGTATTTTTGTTGGCCATCATGGTCAACGGGTTCAAGTTGCAGGGTCTCAACTATGCAAGCTTCTTTTTGCACGAATCGGGTAACGACGGCGCAGAAGAGGACGAGCCTAGTTCTATAATCAAAAACTTAAACATTGACCTCAATGACGACTTCTACACCGCGTTGTTGAACATAGGGGTTATGGCCATCACGCTGGCTGGAAGATCGAGCTATATTACAGAACTCAGTTTAGTCAACTTGGAGAGCGAAACGTGGGTCGAAAGAAGCATCTGGGACAAATTGAGGTTATCTGGATCTGCTGCTCCTGTTGTGGCTGACCTAGCAGAATCGTCCGGATACGGCAACATCATCAAGAACCCTCCACAGCGATTGATCTCCGGCAGCCCCTTTGGCGAGTTTGACGGTGGGTTCAAAGATGGCAGAATCAGTGTATTCAGAAGAAGGTTCTTGTATTTGAAGGAAATGATTGTCTACACCTACCAGTTGTTGTATGGATTGGTGATTGACGTGTTTGTCTGTGAGTACTTGCCTAACGCGTTCAGAAGGGTGGTGTTGAGAAAAGAAGTGAAAGCACAGACACCCCACGGGGAAGAAACGCAAGCGGAATATGAGAAACGCAAATCCAGAGCGCCTCCATTTTTGAGAAGATATGTGAAGAGAAGAGTGCCAGTGGAACCTGAAACAAGAGAAGTTCTCGAGATTGACAGCTTGACAGTTGAAGAGATTCCTGATACGTATGCTGGCTTGCTCCTCTCCGCTAATGACATATCCGAGGTGGACACTTCCAGGGACTACCAAGTAGAGGAAGAGGAAGAGCTGGAGTCGGAGAATGAGTCGGAGATAGAGATTATTTTTGAGAGACAAGGCGTGAGTCTAGGTTTGAGAAACCGTATTCCGGTTGAACCAGCCGAGCTGCCCATCCACGAGTTGTTTGACGGCGCGGAGTTAAACGAGATGTTTGCCGCCACAAACTCGACCTACTTGGACATATTCCAAAAACACATGCAGTACAACCACGGCAGATTAACGAGATCCACCTATAGAGGATTGCAGAGATCAGTGCCTGGACCCACCGCGAACATGGACGACGCGGAGAAGTTGCTCGAAGTGATAGTCTCCAAGAGAATGGACACGCACCACCCGGAAGAAAACGAACGGTCGTTGGACTGCGTGATCTGCCAGACCAACCCACGAGAGATCATCACGTGGCCATGCAAGTGTTTCGCCATCTGCGAGGGCTGCCGATTGAGTTTGGTGAGCAAGGGCATCGAAGGGTGCGTGTGCTGTAGAAGAGATGTCGAAGGTGTGTCGAAAATATTCGTGCCATAGGTTTGTGTAGGTTAATGTGTAAAGAGATGATGAGAAATAGGGGTAGCCTGTGGGAAGAAGGATACCCAGCGCACACGACCTCTTGCGGAAAAACAACAGTGGTTTTTGGGCGCGCGCGCACACACACACACACACACACACACACACGAAGACGAAGACGACGAAGAAAAAAAAGCAGAGGAAGAGACACGAAAAATCACAACACAGACTACCCAGGCACCGTAAGTATTCCCTTCGTTCCACAACCATGGCGTCATCGATAGTCATAACTACTACCACAACAACCACTACCACGACAGCAACGGCTTTATCCCTGGAGAGCTCGACGGTGTTGCCCTTGTCCACTATGTGGGGTTTGATATCGTCCGCGTTCCAGCAACGGTTTGTAGTATTCTTGAACTGCTTGGAGTATGTGCCGGGCGGCAGCATCGTGTTGAGGTACATCAAGTCGTCGTACCAGAACGACCCGTTCCGCTCATTGCTTGAGTTCTGCTTGGTGCTATTTGCATTGTCGTACTTTTTGAGTTCCAAGAAGAAGGAAAACAAATCCGAATTGGTCAAGTTCTCCCCAAAGGAGATCGACGAATTGTGCGCTGAGTGGGAGCCAGTGCCTTTGATCAGCGAGGTGTTGCCTGTGGAAAACTGGCAGTTGAAATCTATTCCTGAAATCACGGGCCACAACGGCGCCCACGTCAACTTGAACGGCAAGCAGGTTGTCAACCTCGCTTCACAGGATTTCCTCAATCTCAACGAAAACGAAAATGTCAAGGAAGCTGCGCGTGTTGAAATCAAATACGCTGGTGTCGGGGCCTGTGGACCTCCAAACTTTTATGGTACCCAGGACGCTCATGTTCGATTGGAAGAAGACTTGGCCCGTTACTTGGAGTGCGAACAGGCTATTATCTATGGACAGGATTTCGTCACCGCCGGTTCTGTTATACCCGCTTTTTTGAAAAGAGGCGATTTGTGTGTGGTTGACAGTGGCGTTAACATTGCGTTGCAGAAAGCCTTGATTGTCAGTCGTGCCGACATTGAGTGGTACGACCACAACGACATTGACCACTTGGAGCAAATATTGTCCCAGTTGAAGCCAGTCTTGGACAAGCAAAAGCCAATCAGAAGAAGATTCATTGTCACCGAAGGTTTGTTTGCCAGCAGCGGTGACATTGCCAACTTGCCAAGGATTGTCGAGCTCAAGAACAAGTTCAAGTACAGACTCTTTTTGGACGAATCGTTGTCGATCGGTGTTTTGGGAGACACAGGAAAGGGGTTGACGGAACATTTTGGCATCTCCAGAGACGAGGTCTCCATAACCATTGGCTCCATGGCCAACTCTTTTGCATCATCCGGTGGGTTCTGTGTAGGTGTCAACCCTATGGTCCACCATCAAAGAATTTCTTCCAACGCTTACGTGTTCAGTGCCTCGTTGCCTCCATACTCCGCCAAGGTGACGTCGCAGGCCATTAGAGAAATCCTGGAGAACGTCGACTCCAAGACCGGCAAGTCCATATTGATGGGCAAGTTGCACGACTTGACGAGATACGCATATGAAAGCTTAGACAAACAGCTCCAGCCTTTGCCATTCCAGATCGTCTCATCTCCTCAATCCCCATTAATCCACATTGGCTTGAAGGAGGCGATTAGGGAGCAGTTGGGCTTGCCCTTGATGTACGGCAACTCCACCTTCATCACCACGGGCAAACCGGCCAAGAGCTTGAATGCGTTTGACGAGTACTTGAACTTGGAGAGCTTTATTTTGCAAAAGATCATTGATTACGTTTTAGAACACGCTGATGTCTTGATCACCAGAACAAAGTTGATCTTGGATCACGAAAACTTGCCTGTTGTTCCACCTCATTTATTGGTCAACATCAATGCCGGCACCTCCCAGGGTGAAGTTGCGCGTCTCGTAGAAGTCTTGCCAAAAGCCATCAAAGAGGTCTTTGGCCCAATTCAGAGCGAAGACGACTTGTTTGCATTGAGTGACGACATCATTAATTACTAATAGGGGGAGAAAAACCCCAACTCACATACAATCTTAATAATACATAGTCTATAAGTCAGTGTAGTTGGTTTTTCATCCTGTTTCTGGCGTCGCGAGCTATGGCCCTCGCCTCTTCTATGTCATGGGCGTTGCTGTGGTTCAAGTCTTTCGCCAACTCGTACGCCTCTTCAAACTTCCAGTTGTTCAACGCGTCTCTGGCGAGCCATAATCTAGCCTTCGATGTTTCGTCACTGACCCCCCAGTCAAACTCTTGCTCGAAGCACAACTTCATGTACTTGAACGTATCCTTGTGGTTGCCCAATTTCTCCAGGATGATGGCTAAGCGGTAGCAAATGTGGGGCTCGACAGAGAAGCTGGTCTCTTCGTTGTCGTTGTCTGCTGCGTGCACAACCTTGCCAATAGCAAGAGCCTTGCCAAAGGACTTTTGTGCTTCCTCAAGCTGGTCAATCTTTTCGTAGCAATTGCCAATCGCCTGCCACATACGCTTGTCCAACGGCTGCAAGTTCGTGGCGCGTTGGTAATAGTACAACGCGTATAGATGCATATCCAACACTTCATAAGCCTGTCCCAACCCGTACCAAGCACGGAAATCCTTCGGGTTGGTGTCCACAGCTCGGCGGTAGGATTCTATTGCGGCATGACTGTTCTTCAACTCGACAAACTCGTGGCCCATCAACGTCCACGCACTGAGACAGTTCTTGTTGAGGGTCAATGCCCGCTTGTAGTACATGATTGCCTTTTCGTGCTCGCACTTCATGGAGTAGTAGTTGGCTAGGATGCAGCACGTTTCTGGCCGGAACTTGTCAATCTGGGAGGCGTACTGGGCCAAGTAGGACAACTTTGATCTCTTTTCCATGACATACAACATGTTGGAGAACGTGTCCAAGTCGTCCAACCGCAACGGGTCCTGCACCAACACCTCATCAAAAGTGGACTCCGCCTGGAAGTAGTCAAGGTTGTGGTAGGAAATGAGAAACTGCTGAATCTTGAGAAAGACAAAGTTTGGGAATATACTGACAAGGTTGTTGAGATTGTCAAAGAGGGTCGTCAGCTGGTGGTAAAACTCTTGCAAGATGACAACCTCAAAGAATTGAAACATGATGCTGTTGGACAACGCCGGGTTGCTGCTCTTTGTTTTGGTAATGTAGTTGCTGGCCTCCTCGAAAGACGTCAACGACGCGATGAGCTCCTGCCAGCATGACCAGTTATACGGGAACAACTGCAACGATCGACTTAGACTTTGCTGCGCCAACTGGTGCTTCTTCTTTTTGTTGTAGATCATACCGTTTAGGTAGTACAAGAAGGCATTCTCCTTGTGGGCTAAAAAGTTCTCCGATTCCAAGATAACCTTTGATAGCTGGGAGTTTAGCGAGTTGATCGCCGACTCCTTTGTTGCTGCTCCTCCGTCGTCGCTTATATCATTGATCAACCCGATGTTTATCGATCCGTCTGTCTCTTCTGTGGCCCGCTTGTCCACAGATATCAACATGGAGTACAACCGGAGAAACTTGGCGTCGCCGCTGTTGCAATCTTTCAAGACATTGGCAGCTCGGTCAAACTCGTTGCAGTTAAAGTATGTCTTTGCAAGCAAGAACAAGTCCTGGTCCAACAACTCTTCGGGGTCTAATGCCACCACAGGGTACGCAACAGGGTTCTTGTCTTTCAAGCCATTCAACGCTTCTGCACACCACTTGCTCGCCTGGTACAAGTTCAAGTTGCTTAGTTTCACGGCAGACTGGTATAGCTGCACGCGTAAGTCGTCTAAGTTGACTCCTCTAGGCTCTAGGTTAATCTGGGTCGACATTGTGGTGGTTGTAAACAAACCGAAAAAAAGAAAAAAAAACAAATCTCGTTATTTTGGACACCACCATCACCATGGCTACTGAACCACTCGAAAGAATTGAATCGTTGCAACAGTTGTTGGATTCGACGTTGGAGACGTTTGAATCGACGCAGGCATTACTCGAAGCTAATGATCAGCTAATCAAGTCGTCTGTTGCGGCAGATCTACAGCAGTTGAAGAAAAAGTTCATCCTTGACTCGTTCAAGCTCAACAAGACGCAAAAGGAGTTTAAGGACTGGGAAAACACATACAAGATTGATGTTGTTGACAACCAGGCTAGTAAGTATAATGAAACACTAGGTGAGATATCCCAGATCAATCTCAGAATCGGCAAGCAGTCGAGTATTTATGAAGCCTTGAGTGATTCTATAGGTTTGCCGGAATTTCTCGTATCCCGAAAGACATTGGAGACGTTTAATGATGAGAATTTGTTGGAGATTGCACGGGGAGAAAGAGATGAATTACCTAGGAGTGTACAGCTAACCGAGTTGTTTTCCTTGGACAGCTCGTCAGCGTTGCCCTTGCCAGACTTTAAACGGATCAGTCAGCTAATCAACATAGAGTACCGTTTGCGGTTGGAAAAGCGGTTAAAGTTGGAGTTGCTAACCCTCATCAAGCTGAATCTCGATAGTGAAAACAGATCGTGGAACAAGAATCTAAGCTATTTGAATGAGTTTATTAACAAGAGCGTCCCAGACGCGATAGCGGAGGTTAAGAAAATCAAGGCAGAGGAGGCCGACTCAAAGTTGAAGGAGGAGCAGGTGGAGAGCGAGTCGCTGGATGAGGAGGAGGTCGAGATAGAGGAAGTTGAGAGGGAAGAAGAAGGCGAGCCCGAAGAGGTACACGAAGTACCCGAGGAGGAGGAAGAAGAAGAGGAAGAAGAGGAGGAAGACATTGTTGAGGATGTTCCCGAGGTGGATCATCCGCACGTCCTGGAGGAGGAGGAAGACGACGATATGTTACTCGATCATTAATGTATATTGTACACTTCAATTCTTTGCTGGCTCTTCCTTTTTGGTTGTTTCTGGGTTACCATTAACGATGTAGTTAAACACTTGCATTGGCGAGTCCCCGGCTTCTCTTCTATAATTCACAATTCTAATCAACTGATAACCAGCAACACCACCCAAGAAGAAATTCACCGAGGCCAAGAGCATGTTTCTTGGTTTTATAACAAACCCAGCCCATCTGGTCCATATAGCACCGGTGGCGAACAAGGCAATCTGCTGGGTCCCACTCAACTTCTCCACTGGACGCTGCAAGTCGTTGATACCGGCAATGACCAATGCCCATTTGAACACTGGTGCCCAGAAGTGGACGGTCTTTGGGCCTGTTTCGGAGTTCAAGAAACGTTGGAATTTGGATGCGTGCTGTGCTGTAGAGGCCATAGGTAGGTTTGGGTTGAAGAAAAGGTTGATAAAGGGACCAGAATCCAGAGTAGTCCGTTAGGTTTTTTTGGGTTGAAGAAAAAAGAAAAACGCAAGCGGGTCGGGCACAAGACACGACCGCCCGAGTTCCCCCACTTTTATCGTGCCGATATGGCGGGTGTTTATTG
>JAJMBE010000161.1:0-22570 GCA_030565125.1 Candida pseudoviswanathii
AAAAAATCGAGGTTGCTAGAATATTGGCCAGGTACACGATGGAGGAGTCACGTGGCAGACTTACAACCAATTCAAATTAGTGGTACGGCAAGAATAAAACTCCTTGATTCATTAATGTAGATCCATGTCCATCCCGTCCATCATACTAGCCATCAACACAGTTTGTCATCACAGAACCCTAAAGAAGAATCATGTTGGCTGCCTTGCTTGATTTGCAGGGGAAAAAAAGTGTCTGAATTTGAAGAAAAGCGATACACTTTTTTCCAATCATTCCTACCTTCCACTCGACATCAACAACTCCAAACCTCCAATGAAATCGGAGTCACCTCACACAGACCAGGTCTTGGACTATCTCAAGTCAGAGTACTCGGGCTACCTATCAAAGGCCAAAGAAGACAAGGAGGGCGAGACCTACAAGGTGTACCGATCTTTAGAGTCCCCAAACCAGTGGACAAGCAACACCACCAGTAGCAGACAGAGTAGCAGCAAGTACAACCCCAAAGAAGTGATAAGAAACCGTCCAGGCAACAACAACACATTGGACTTGTTATTTGAGATTAATCGTTCGGTTTACCAGCAGAGAGAAAGGCAGAATAGAGGATGATTGTACGGTGGATGAGAGGCTTGCATGCAGCATATATGTAAAAGTTTTTCTTTGTAGTTCTACTTTTCAATGAAGACGTTAATAAATAATGAAAATAAATCCGGAATATTTACTGAATAGATAGCGATCGTACTATTTACTTTGGACCAATCATTTCTTCTGGTCTGACCCATTCATCAAACTCTTCGGAAGTCAAGACACCCAATTCCAAAGCGGATTCCTTCAAAGTCAATCCCTTCTTGTGAGCGTTCTTGGCGACCTTGGAAGCAGCATCGTAACCAATCTTGGAGTTCAAGGCAGTGACCAACATCAAGGACTTGTTCATCAAATCGCTGATTCTTTCCTTGTTGGCAACAATTCCATCAACACAGTGTTCACGGAAACTCTTGGAACCGTCAGCGATCAATCTGATGGAGCTGAGCAAGTTGCTGATGAGGACTGGCTTGAAGACGTTCAATTCGAATTGACCGTTGGCACCAGCAAAGGTGATGGCAGTGTGGTTACCGAAAACTTGGGCAGCAACCATGGTGAGGGCTTCGTTTTGGGTTGGGTTGACCTTACCTGGCATGATGGAACTTCCTGGTTCGTTTTCTGGCAAGGCTAATTCACCGTAGCCACAACGTGGACCAGATCCCAAGTATCTGATATCGTTGGCGATCTTATGCAAACTGACAGCAATGGTGTTAAGAGCACCAGAAGCTTCAACAATGGCGTCGTGAGCAGCCAAGGCTTCAAACTTGTTTGGAGCGGTCTTGAATGGGAAACCGGTGGCTTTGGCGATTTCGTCGGCAATCTTGACGTCCCAGCCGATCTTGGTGTTCAAACCAGTACCAACAGCGGTACCGCCTTGAGCCAAGTACAACAAGTTTGGCAAAGCCTTTTCAATTCTTTCGATACCGAAAGTCAATTGTTGGGCGTAACCGGAGAACTCTTGACCCAAGGTCAATGGGGTGGCATCTTGCAAATGGGTACGACCAATCTTGATGATCTCTTGGAATTCATCGGCCTTGGCTTGCAAGGAGTCGCGCAAAGCAGTCAATTCTGGGATCAACGATTGCTTGATTTCAGTGACAGCGGCAATGTGCATAACGGTTGGGAAGGTGTCGTTGGAGGATTGGGACATGTTACAGTGGTCGTTTGGATGCACTGGCTTCTTAGAACCCATTTCACCGCCCAAGATTTCAATGGCTCTGTTGGAGATGACCTCATTGGCGTTCATGTTGGACTGAGTACCCGAACCAGTTTGGAAGACAACTAATGGGAAATGGTCGTCCAATTTACCTTCAGCGACCTCAGTAGCGGCTTGTTGGATGGCAGCAGACAACTTTGGGTCCAAGGTTCCCAATTCCTCATTGACTCTGGCAGCTGATCTTTTCAAGATACCAAAAGCTCTGACAACTGGAATTGGCATACGGGCAGCCTCACCACCGATCTTAAAGTTCATCTTGGATCTGGCGGTTTGAGCACCGTAGTACTTGTCGCTTGGGACTTCAATCTCACCAAAAGCATCAGACTCAATTCTGCTGCTATTGACAGATGAGGTGGCGAAGGATCTCATAGGAATGGACAATCTGGCGTTTCTGGTTAATCTTAACATGCTGTTGTTCTTTGTGGGGTTAAAGAACAAGAGTAATAAAGAATTTTGACCGGGACAAAGGGGGATCAGCCTTCTTTTATTCTTTTTTTTTTCACGTTGCTCGGTACGGGGTTCATGCGTTGTTTGTTTGGTCGACTCGGATTTTTCTGGGTGTGAGCGCCGAGAACAAAATCTGATTGGTTGGCGGTGCCGAATTTACCCCGGGGCCAGTTTCCCACCGCCAGGCTGCAAAATGAAATGAAAGGGAGAGTGTGTATCTATTCTATTCTCTATTTACAGTGTATGCGTTGAATTCGTCAATGCTTGGCCATGGCCAGTCTCGTTTCAGGTGGGCCTTCTCGTGGTGTTTAATGTGTCGCTCAGCAAACTCCTTAGGCAACGAGCTCAACAATGTGAGAAGCAACTGCTTGCTGGGTTCAAACCGCAAGTCTTCCCACCACTTCATTATCTTGGAAAGCTCCGACACGTAGTCATGCTTGATTAATAGTTTGATGTACAACCACCATAGTCCTTCATTGGGTATGAGCCCCACGTTTCGTGTTCTCGCGTGCTTCTGGAACTCGATAACGGCAATTTCCGGGGCAGTGAAACCATTCCAAAGAACCGTGTCACCGTCATGGAGGGCCACCGTCAATAACGCTTGCAAGCATGCTTTATTGGGCGATAGCTTCTTGTCTAGTAACTTCTCCTTGTAAATGTGAAACACCCTCTGTGGGCTAGTCTTGGCCTTGTGCTGCAATAGCAAGCCGACGTTCTCAATCGATGTCATCGGGAATGTACTTAAAATTAACTGACTCCAGGGAAATTTGGGTAATGGGCCCTCATGCACTCCTGCCAACTGAATGTACTTTTTGATGAAAAAGCTAGCGGTCTTGGAGTCCACGGAATTGACCATACTCTGCAAGACACTCAAATCGTCAATGTGTCGGACAAGTTCTGTCACAATATCACTTGTTACATTAACATTTATGGCTAGCAACTGGTTGAGGATCTTCTTTGCTTTTATTTCGTCGAGTGTGCCAAATTCGTTTAGCCTTCTAATGAAAAACAACCACAACTTGGACGACATAGGGAACTTTGAAACTGCAACGCCAAAGACGTGAGTCAAGTCATCTGGTGTATTACAAAGATGAATGCGAGCAAGGTAATAGGCCACCAAATCCTTCAGTGTCTTTGGTTTGTTCTGGAATTTCTTTTCAGCCACGCTAAGCAACTTTTGTCCTCTTTCATAAGAAACTCTTGAGATGACAATGGAAATACCAATGTACGCTTTGAATGTTAAGTCATCGACCAGACTGAAATACGATATGAGAATCTCTTGCGCATTGGCGACAACTGCGTGGTCAATATCTCGATACTTTGAGGAGTAGACAGCCAAGTTCCAAATCACCTCGTTGATAAAGTCATTTCCCAAGTCCACATTGACCCCAGTCCTCGAGGATTTGAAAAACTTTAGTGATTCCTCGATAATTGTCTGTAGATAGCCTATCTCAAACATGATGCTGTAGTATATTAGGTTGTCGATAATATCTCTTAGAATGGAAACCAGTCCAATTCGTAGTAACGCAAAGTTCTTCATGTTGGCAGTCCAAATGTCCTTCTGCAATAAAAACTCTTCTCTGAACTGCGGGTTTCGCATCATGATATCAAACAAGACAAATGGTGGGGGTGTCTGTAGGTTGTTGTAACTTTCCCGAATAGTTTTGGAGTTGATGGAAGCCAACCACGAAGTCAAATCGTCTAGCTTATAGTTCTTGTTGATTTTGCTTGTCACAATGTGAAAACACTTCAAGGGTATTATTAGACTGCCTGCGTGTGTGTTGGTTAGCTTCGCAAGATTCTCTGCTTCCTCGGTGACATCTGGTCCTTCACCTAGAAACTGGTATAGTCGATCAAAGTACAACCTTGATTCGTGCGATTTATTGATAATGCAAATTAGATGAAACACGATTGGTTCCAACATTAGTTCCAACTTTTGTGGTGACCTTTTCCTGAATATATCTGTGTTGATCTTATCATGACTTATTTGGGAATAGATCGGTAGGTACTCCATTCTTGGTTGTATTTTTATAGGGTTCTGGCTGAACTTCGTAAGCTCGTTATATAGTTTGTTCCGTATTCGCCCTAATGGTCGATATGTGAATGCCGATGTGCTTCGCGACGCTAGTACGAGTAAAGGTTTAGACGGTAGAATGCGCCGACACATGTGTCGTAGTTCCAAAGGTAGCATATCTTATATCATAGTTGGGACCCGTATCTGTGGATAACCATCAGTATCAATTTTTCACTCACATTTTTTTTTATTGGCTTCTTCTTCTCACACAAGCAATCCTGAAGAATGGCAACCCTTCTTTTTTTGGCAGCAGTAGACTATCATGAACGACAATGCTCCCAGTATACACCATCGAATGCTACTAAGCGAAGTTGATTCTTCCGAGTCTGGTACCAGAAGGAAACGACCAGGAACACGAAGCGAGCCGATAGTCATTGAAGATACCCCTGACGCGGACTCATCTGACTCAGATGAATTCGAAGACGTGGACTTGGACATTCCAGGCTCGGAGGAATTTGAGGAGGTGGATCTCACAAGCTCAAGGGTTGAGCCCGTGGAGAATGAAACATTGGTCATACAGATTCGGAAAGAGGAACAGCCAAAGAAACAGAAGAATTTGATAAGTCTTGAAGAGAGGCAAAGACGTGTCTTGCTCCACAAGATGTACTTGGTTTTGATGGCAACGCATGGGAGCCTAAGGAACTCATGGTGTAACAACAAGGAATTGCAGAAATTGTTAAAAGCTTCATGTATTACAAGTCAGATAATGCAATTGCTTCAAAGTGACGATGACGTGCTGGATCAGGTCAAGTCCCGGAGATTGCTAGATGGATTGAAGAAGCTTATGACGATATATCTGGCTAAGTTCAGAATGACGTCGCAGGGGTTAATACGTAAAGATTGGCACGAGCTCGGGTTACCACAAAGGTCTGATATTGTCAGCAAAAAGACATTCAAGAAACTAGTAAGCAACCTACGAGGCAGCCGAGACTTGGGTGCTCAAGGGTTTGTCATTCTACTAAGAGGGTTAGGCTTGAACGCGAGGTTGGTCATGTCGATGCAGCCACCGGATTTCACCAAAATCACGGTTGACAAGAATATGGGGGCAGAGTCCAACAAGAAGAGAAGGATCCTGCCGGCGGCGTTGCAAGACTCAGAGTACCCGACATTTTGGGTTGAAGTGTGGAACAAGTTTCAACACCAGTGGGTGAGTATAGATCCTGTGATGAAGAAGATCATCGAGGTGTGCCCGAAACGCAAAAAGTCCTCATTTGAGCCTGCATCGACCGACGAACGAAACCAGCTTACCTATGTGCTTGCTTACGACAAGTACGGTAGAGTGAGGGACGTAACGAGAAGATACAGCTACCAGTACAACGCCAGAACCATACGTAAGAGAATTGAGTTCCGGTCGAGTGATGACAAACTGTGGTATCAAAAGATCTTGCGCGGTTGCGACCAAAAGAAGTCAAACAACCTCCCTGACATCTACGAGCAAAAGGAGTTTCACGATCGTGATTTAGCAGAAGGGATGCCAAACAACATACAAGCGTTCAGGAACCACCCCCTTTATGCTTTGGAATCGCAGCTTCGACAGGATGAAATCATTCACCCGAAAGACAACTCAACCCAGTGTGGCACTTTCAGATCAAAGACAACGTCAAGGGTAATAACCGTGTACAAGCGATCCAGTGTTCATCGGCTACGCTCAGCAAAAGCGTGGGCTATGCGAGGGCGTCAGTTGAAGATGGGCGCGATCCCCATGAAGCAAAAGGACGAAGATGGTCGATTGTACGCTGAATTCCAAACACAGTTGTATTTGGCTCCACCAGTGGAGAACGGAATTGTACCCAAGAACCAGTACGGGAACATTGACGTTTATAAGGATACTATGTTGCCAGAGAACTCTGTGTTGCTTGAGAGCTCTGAGCAGTGTCTGATGAAATTGCTCCAGCGAGCCGCAAGGCTTTTGGACATTGATTACGCCAGAGCCATTGTCGCGTTTGATTTCAAAGGAAGGAAGCTGAAAAACAAGCCGACGGCTAAAGAAGGGGGTATAGTGATTGCCAAAGAGTACGAGGAAGCGGCAAGATTAGCCGTGGACTATTTGATAGAACAGGAGGAGGACGCCAAGCGACTTTCGTCGGAAACAAACGCGTTGAATAATTGGAAATATTTTTTGTTGAAATTGCGATTGGAAGATAGGTTGAACAAATCCCATGGAGTAATCGATGAAAGTGGCGAGATCGACGATGACGTCATAGAAGGTGGTGGGTTTATTGTGGACGATGAAGAGGAGCCAGAGGTCGCCCAAGACGACAATGTGTTTGCTGGGAGTGGCGGGTTCATTGTTGAGGACGCCGAAGAGACAGAACGGTCCACGCGGAATCCCGAGCCAACTTACTATGACAGTGGCGATCAAGACAGTCTGTCGGAAGCAGAGGTGGGAAGTGAGTCAGATATGGAATTTGATTACGAAAGCGAGTAGTGAGATATTATAGTAACCACTACCACCGCGTTACTTGTCATCGCGAAGTAAAGTCGAAAGACCAGAAAATTTCCCTGAAGAAGAAAATATGCGAGAATAGGGAAACATGTTTACAACTGCAATATCTCCGATAGCAAGTGTGTGTGTGTGTGTGTGTGTGTGTGTGTTGTGTGATCCGGCCGTGGTGTGATTCCTGAAACATGGGTGTGTTGACACCTTTATTTTTCCTTCACCTTTCAAATTGACGGCTGTTCCATTTTTCGATGCTGCCATATTATAGGCGGTATTATTTGTCTATGTAATTCGTAAATATGTACATCTTTACCAATATGGGCCATATTTACATATCATTACCGTCGGAGATGATCCCCGCTAACCGTGCATCCGTACCTTTTGTGTTTTTTGGGAACTGCTTTGAGATGGGCTTGTGGTCGTGGTCGTGGTCATGGCCATGGTCAAGGGCGCTTCCCTTTCTGGATTCTGAGCCACGATGATTCTGACAGGGATGAATGCGATGCAACCACACCCACCGCGGCAACTCAAGCCATACAGCAACAAAAAAAAAAGAATCTGAACTGTACACAAGGAATAACGCAAGCGCTTTATCGTGGCAAGCGCAAGACGCAAGTCATAATATTCTGTATATATGGTGAGCATGAAAAGGAAAAAATTTTCTACTGTGGTTGGGTGTTTCCTTTTCTTCTAATCTTTTCTTCGACCACTACCAACCACATATAATAACTCAAAAAATACCTCCTAGCTCCTATTCCTTTTCCTTTTTTTTGATTTCTTTCATGTGTGTTGAAATTCGACTATATAAAGAATAGAAAGTCTTCCCTTTTCCATTATCGGTGTTATCAGACAGTTTTCTCATTCTTCTTTTTTTTGCTTTCAGTCTTCTGTGTGTGTGTGCTCGAATCCAGAGACAGCATTTGTTCCAAATGGCTAACGCAGTAGCTGAAAATGTCTTGGGTACGATAGGTACGGTGTTGTGGTGTATCCAGCTTATCCCCCAGGTTATTCGGAATTATCGAACCAAGGACTGCGAGGGGTTGCCGCCCCTGATGATGTTCTTGTGGGCCGCTAGCGGCGTGCCCTTTTCGATCTATTTCATAGCTATTGACGGGTCCATTCCTTTGAGAATTCAGCCACAGTTGTTCACGTTCTTCTGCACGATTTCGTGGATCCAGACATTGTACTACCCGCCAAAAAAGGTCACCCGGACGAGGTTGGTGGTGTACGTGAGTTCATTCGTGCTAATATCCGTGGGCTTGGAGGTCGGTCTAATATTGTGGTTGAGACCTTTGTACAGAAGGGGAATCGAGTGGCCAATGTTGATCATTGGTATCATTGCTTCGGTGTTGTTGGCCCTTGGATTGATCCCTCCATATTTTGAGTTGGCCAAGCGTCAGGGCCGCGTTGTTGGTATCAACTTTATATTTTTGGGAATGGACTCTACCGGGGCATTATTCTCGATGTTGAGTATCTTGGTTGGAACGATGGATATCATGAGTATTGTGTTGTATGCCATTGTGATGGCACTAGAGATTGGAATCTTCCTCAGCCATGCCATCTGGTGGTTGAGGATTGGACGGAAAGGGGACACGGATTCCATTGAAATAGAAAAACAAACAGAGACATCCAGTAAAGAAGATGTTAAAAAGGACGACATTTCGGTTTGACGGGATCTCCTGTGTACATATATGTATTTGATGTTTATATTTATAAATGAATAGAGCTAATCGTAATGCAAGTGTGTAGCTTGAGTTATTGTGGGGGCAGGGGCGGCGCGACATCGGTCGAACCAGCGAAAACTTACAACCCAAAAAAAAAAAAAAAAACAGACAAAAACATTCACAAGGTTTGGAGGATAAGCACAACGGATCCAAATGGTATGTCAATGCATCTCATCCATTGCTACTTCAAACCAGAAGTACTAACCCTTTGACCAGTCTTCATTTATTCCGTTGAATTCTTTGGACGATCTGCTGTCCAAGAAGGATTCAGAAGAAGATCACACCAGGGAGTTGCAAGTTGAACGGGCCTACCAACTATTCCAGTCGGCACTAAGGCTACAAAAGCAGAAGCAATACGACTCAGCCTACAAGGTGTATGACGACTTATTCAAGCTCAACATCATCTCCAACCACTACTACGAAGAAGTTGATTTCATCAGAGGATTGCAGAATGGGTCCCAAAACACGGTACCAGACGAGTTGGCCCTGACGTCGCCAAACGTGAAATCGTTGAGATACTTGATTTTCAGGAATAGGGGGTTCTTGTACTTGGAGATGTTGAAGCATAACTCGAAAGACACGACGGAGACCAAAATGAAGGATCTATTCTACCCGTTATTGGACGATTTTTGCATTGCCTTGTTGTACAACGAAGCAGACGAGAAGTTGTTGGACACATTATACGATATATTTGTTTACATTGGGTCCGAGAAACTAGCAAGATACACATTGGAATACATGTTGAGTTCCCAAAAGGAAAGTGACGACTTGTCAGGGTTGCTCCCTCCCAACAAGTTGGCGTTGACACGTTACAAGGAGTTATTTGGGAGGCTACAGAAGGGCCAATCAATCCAAGCCAAGCTAGAGTACCTACTGTTCCTAGAGCCCATCAAGGTTGATATTGAAGCGCAGCAGGCAAAACTAAACCAAACCTACACGACGACGATCACCAGCTCATCAGCCAAGTGGCTCGACTTGATTGACGCCGTCAACCATTACTTGAAAGACAAGCAAGACGAAAACAAGATAGAGGATATCCATCGTCCGAAAATAAAATCAATCGATCCATATATTTTAAGCGAAGAACCCATAGACAGGATCAAAGTGAAGTTTGGTAAGAAGGAGAAAGTAGAACCAGCACAACCCGAACCAGTCGCCAAAGAACGTCCGCAAGTGGCCGTCGCCACTGTTTCCGCCGCTGCCACAGAGGAAAAGAAAACAGAAGAAGATAACAGGGTATATCGTTCGTCGAAGCGATTGCTGAGGAACGAAAGTGAGCTCCCGCCAACAGAGTTAGAGAAAGCTCATTTTGGTTTGATGGACAGTTTCAGAGTCAAGCTAATGGATACAGTACCAGAGCTTGGTTTGATAGACGTGACACTGAGTTATCTCCTGGACAGTGACAGTAAGAAATATGTCAAGGATTTTTTGCACTTGCTTGGAAATTGGAACGACCATTATTCTGCGGCACTCTTGAGCTTTGACAGCGCAAAATCGGAGGATGACAATTTAAAGTTGCTTGATATATTGAGCGGGTATGGCAGCAACGACGAAACCAAAGACAGAAACATCCCTCATTTAGGTGACGTTGATGTTGCTATACCAGAAGTGAACTATGTTGAGTTTAAAACTTACATCATTGAGCACTTGCTTACCAAAATCACTACAACCAAGTGGGACGAGAAGTTGTACAGCAAATTCACTGAATGGATTATCCAGTTTGAAGGGTATTTGTACAAGGCAGTTGAAATGCAACTGGCGGTGGCGGTACTTGAGGTGTTGGTTGACGCGTCGATCAGCTTGGAATTGCACATCAAGGAAACAATCCAGGGCAAGTTCAACAAAGCGATAGTCAACGGTTTGTGTCAAGATTTGCTTCGATTGAATGACAAAATCAAGCGTTGGGTCAGCTACATTGAAGACCTCCCAGCTACAGATGACAACCTTGTGTCTAGATTCAAGTGGTGCCTAATCATCAAGGAGAAGTCCGAAACTGAATCGTGGAACGAGAATGTCTCATTGAGATACAAACTTGAGAACTTGGCTACTGGTGTCAGGGGCAAGATTGTGTTCCCCAACTATAACAACTTTATCGAATTGAGTGAAGCTAGTATTGGCAACCAGCTAACCATGATTTCCGTGCTCTCGATTTTCTGGAAGATATTCAGTACAAGTGAGAAGGATGACGACAACGACGCCATCGAGTTGCTTGAGAGTATTCTAATGGAGCACCAGGAGGAGGACAACTTAGCCATACAGTCAATCAAAAAGTTCCTCAAGCAGAGTTCCATAGATATGAGGTTGAATTTGTGGAATATCCTTCTCCTGTTCTATCTACTGGGTAACTTAGGAGATAAAATTGCGACGGGGTTCCAGGAGTGCATCTCCTTTCTCAACGACTACTTGGAGAATGATTACAATACGCTTGACGAGGAAACAAGGCTCTTGACGTTGCTGAAGATCTTGGGGTTTTACGGCAGCAGCATGTCGTTAGTGATCAAACAGATTAAAAAGACTAACTGGAAATTGGCAAAACCTGTGGATATCAAAGACTTGAAACTCTTCTTGGAGTTTGGTTTGTTTCACGAAATCAACGAGGAAGCTAGTTTGATCTCCTCGTTGGCCAATTCTGTGAAGCCAAAGTCGGTCAAGTCCTACTGCCATTTGACAAACATGCTTCTCAAGTCTATTATATTGGTCCTTGCTTGCATTGAGAAATCGCATTATGATATCTTGCACGGTGCAATCCAGTTGTTTCACACCCAGTTGGGGATGATTGGCATATGTGACGATGAAGATGGCGCCTTCCTAGAAATTTCACAGGAGTACTTGAAACACTTGCCAAACTCGGAAAAGGATATATGTCAAATCATCAAGTGCAAGTATCACTATTCCATCAGTGTGGATGGGTTTACCCCCGTGGAGCATGACACCGAAAGGCTTGAAGAGTTGAACCGCAAAGATTGCCAAGAGTTGGCGCAGTTTGTGTTTCCCTTGTGTTTTCTGAAAGGCGTGACTATCAACAATGTTCCTAAACACGATATCAAGATGTTGGTTGACGAGATGTACGAGGTGGTAGGTGATCCATCTTTTGACGCGAATGAAGTTCTATCTAGAAACGTGACGTCATTGCGCTATTTCCTTGACAACACGAGGCTCACAAAGGATTTTTTCAAGAATGCCTTCTACGGGTTGACGGAGTTTGAATTGGAAGAGCCTGAAGTGGACGAGGTTGCAAATAACTTGTACTATATTGAAGGCTTGTTGATATTCTCAGCCTACAAGACGAAAAAGAAGAACCTGCAAGGGCGAGGAGTGGAGTTGGAAAAGGCAATTTCATTGTTTGAGTTCGATTTAATCCATGGCAGTAACAGATTTGAGAGCTGGTTTCTTCTTGGCCAGGCGTATGGCTATCTTGTAGAGGATGATTTGATTTGGACGTCAGATAAGTTGACTGCTCCAGAAAGGAAGATTGCCACTGCCAACTTGCAAAGAAAATCGTTGATATGCTACCTGATGGCAATCAATAGATCCACAGATGAATCGATACGCGACTTGGTTAAGCCAGTTATCCGCGAGTTAATGTCTTCATTTGCCAAAGAAATGTTTGGCGCCGTACAAGAACCCATGAACATGCATGCGTTCAAGGTGCAATCGCATCCGCGGTTTGTTCAACGAGCTACTGGTGCATTGTTTGAAAGTGTGTCTGCCACTCCTGCCACATCCAAAGAAGTCTGCATGAAGTTGATTCAACTGTCGTTGCACTTGGCAGTGAAGTCAAAGGCACGTGGCTGGTCCGACTACTACTACTTGGCTAAGGTCAAGAGAAAGCTAGGCAAGCCAGCAAAGTTAGTCATGGATACAATGGCCAAAGCATGTAAGCATGCGCGTGAACACAAGAAAGACGGTGAGTTTGTTGAGCCACACTATAGTTTGGTGTCACTAGCCTACAAGTATGTAAAGGCGGGTAATTTAGACCGTTCAGCTGCTGTGCGATATTTTGAGAAGGATCCGGTAATTAAGCTTGAAGTTGGCGATGAAAAGGAGTTTAAAGATCTTGTTGTTAAGGCGCTTAACAAGGTGATTGCCTATGACACAACAAACACGCAACACAAGGGCAAATACAGGTTGGCGCGTATCATGTACGAGGACTTCAAATCCGTCAGCAAGGCAACTTCTATTATGTCAAGTTTCATGTCACTCAAAGCAGCCAACAGGGCTCTTATACAGGTGTGGAAGACAGAGTCTGAAAGACCAGGGAAGCATTTCGTGTACACCTACGAGTATATGTACTTTTTCATTGAGTTGCTCAGACAAGCTGATGATCTTGAGAATTTGATCCACATGCTTCCGAAATTGCGTCGGTCCAACTCTATTATGATCAACTTGTCGAGTGTTTGGGAGTTGCTATGCTCGTCTATCTGCCGCGTTATTAGGGAAGCTTTAGGTATGCCAGACAACTTTGGGTTTACCGAGAATTTGATCAACACATTGTCGTACCTGGTTTTTAGTGCCAACGTCAAGGCTATGACAGAAGCGATGAAACAAAAGGGTTTCCCAGAAGAATTAAAGTCGCATCTTTGTTTCTTGCACGCTGTGAATGATATGAAGAAGGCAAACAATGGTTATGGTCCCACGTCGTTTATTGACGACACACTTGTGACGCTTTATTTTTTGATCTATCTTTACTATAGCAAAGACATTGCTACGCCAACCATTGTGGACTCGCCAAGTGCTAAAAAGAAAATTGCCAAGAGGGATATCTTCCCGTTGACTAACGATGTGTTGAAGCTCTTCAAGACAGAGCTAGAAACTCTTGTGAGGCTGGAGAAGTTTAACGAATTTGTCGCTGAGGGGAAACAAAAGGTTGAAGCTGAGAGGAAGAGGAAACAAGAAGAGCAAAGACAGTTAGAACAGGCAACGGCGATACAGAGACAACTTGAGCTCATCCAGCAGAGACAACAGGTAGCAGCAGCGCACCCCCACGAGGTGATAGTTATCGATGATGACGATGATGTCGGCTCATCGCAAGAGCAAGGGAATGGTGTAAAGAGGGAGCAGGAGGAAGTAGGTCCTGAGCCAAAGAAGATAAAGACTGGTCCGGTGATTTATGAAGTAGATGACTAGATCACTTCTCCTTTCGTTACTATTAAATTCCTAAGGGACAAATCATATACAATTTTATTTAGTCTTTGTGAGTTGTACTTCAAACTATCGTACCTCTTTCTCAATACGTCGTTTTTCAAATCCAACAACTGGAACCCGTTCTGGAGTTTCGACACAATCTGCAGGTTTATTATACTGATGGTGTAGTTAGGTGATTTGGAGCCAGTGGACCCAACGGATTCATTGATGACAGTCGTGGTAGTGTACTCAACTATGGTGTCAACTAATCGAAGTAACGCCAACAAGTACGACTGGTAGTCAAACTTTTCCAACCCCATAATCTCGGACACTTCGTTTGGGTTCATGATGGCGCCAACGTCTAACGACGTGGTCACCATCGGGATCTCAATAGGGTCTTTGATGAACCCATTAGCAATCGCCAAAAAGTACCGATTACTCACCAACACATAGATCGAATCTTCAAGGAACTTGTTCAATATCCTTTCCTTCTGGCTAGGTTTGCAGTCCAATTCAAGCAACAAGGTCTTGTACTTGTCGTAGTTCTCAAAGATGATCAGTCCCGAAGCACCTTTTTCAATTATGCTACTGCTCAAACGGTTAGGACTGCAGTTTATCCATTCGTTGATGGTGGACTTGTACGGGATGAGCGCCAAATCAAACTGGTGTTCGATTTCCTGCAAGGATGACTTGCGATTCAAGCTTGCGTGTGTTAGTAGGTGTGTGTTATTTTTGGTGTGCATGAGTGAACTAAAGTCCGAACGTACTCCTGCTCAATTTCTTCTTTGATATGTGCAAAGAATTGGTCTAATGACATGTCAGTGGATGGAGTTTAGCAAGCCGGCCCCCCTTATCAGGCAAGTGCATATTGGAGGAAAATTAGAAAATTTTTCATATGTCGCAGGAGGAGGAGGGTGCCGTGGTGTTGTGTTGCGCGCGAAACGAACTGAATATAATAAACCCGAATATTTCTTCCTTCTTCTTTTGGAGGTACCCCCAACCAAGGATGTCAAAGAAAATCTTGTGTTTGCCAGGGTACTTGCAGAGCGGATCCACGTTTGCGGCCAAGTCGTCTGGAATCCGCAAAATCTGGACTAAGAAATTGAACTTCGAATTGGACTACGTAGATCCATGTCATAAGATTGAATCTTGGCGGGAGTTTTCCTTCCCCATAGGTTCCAACCCAGAGGAGTCCGACAAGAATTGGGAGTCGATAGTTGCTAGCGGCAACAATGTCCGTTGGTTCGAGCACAAGGGCCCAGGCGTGAATCTTGGACTCGAGGAGAGTGTCGAGTACTTGGTCAATTACATCAAAGAGAATGGGCCGTATGATGGGATCATTGGGTTCTCACAAGGGGCCGCCATGGCTGAGTTTATGACAAACAGTATTAGAAGGTTGTTGCCATCCCACCCTGACTTCAAAGTGAGTTTGTTCATCTCAGGGTTCTTTTTGACGGAGCCAGTGAACGGCGACAATTCGTTGGAACACAGGGAGGAGCTCCATGATCTCACGGATTTGGAGGAGTACAAGAAACAGGTGAGGCTCTCTCCTGATGTGGCCAAGTATTGTATCCCACCGGAGGACTTGACGACCAAGATCTGTATTGTGTACGGTGACAACGATAATATTGTGTCGCCAATCCGAGCCAAGTACGTCGCCAGTTATTACAAATCCCCACACGTCTTCCCTCACGATGGTGCCCACTATGTTCCAAACAAGAAAGATTTCCTCCAACCTATTGTCAAAGTGTTTGACGAGGCGGTGAAACCAGTGTTGTAAGTAGAGCAAAATAGACAGTTCAGAGTGCGGAACAACATACAAAAAAATAACCGTAGATAAAAAAAAAACCTCTATCACGCTCCCATCTCAACAACCATGTCCACCGATAGCTACAAACCATCACAAGAACCAGAATCCAAGCGGTTGAAACCAAATGAACCGCAGTTTTCAAGAAGACACACGGAACGTGTGCCAGTGCCTTCTTCATCTTTTGCGAACAACGACAAGAAAACCCCATCGTGGTTGCGCACCAACCAAAGCGAGATCAACGGCAAGTATGACAAGTATGGTGAGCGGCCTGTGTCTCAATCCAATGCCAACAACGATAGAGTGAATAGATTGAAAAGAGCCCGTGAACTGCAACAACCACCGGACAGACACCACCAGGATGATGACGATCAAGAAGAAGAGGACGAGGGGATATCGCCTTATACACACTTACAAGTGGCCAACCCGTCAGCCAGCCACCACGAGGAGGAGCCTAGATACCAGACCTTCCAAAGTAGAATCTCCAACAGAGAGTATAGAGATACCAATAGTATTGTGAGAGCGCATTACAACCAAAGAACGCAGCAAGCCAAGCAACAAGGTTCGCGTGTCAACTCACCCATCTACAAGTTGAGAAACTTCAACAATGCCATCAAATACATACTATTGGGGAACTGGGTAAAACACCACCCCGAGGAGACAGACTTGTTTGCATTATTGGATTTGTGTTGTGGTAAAGGTGGTGATCTAAACAAGTGTGAATTTGTGGGGATTGACCAGTATATCGGGATTGATATTGCCGATTTGTCAGTCAAGGAAGCGTACGAGCGGTATTCCAAGCAAAAGGCTAGATTCAAGCAGTCGGGTCGGAATGCCAACCGATATAACTTTGAGGCGTGCTTTGCAACCGGTGACTGTTTCACGCAGTATGTGCCTGATGTTCTAGAACCAAACTTCCCTGGCATTATCAACCGTGCATTTCCTGTGGACGCCGTGTCGGCCCAGTTTGCCTTGCACTATTCGTTTGAAAGTGAAGAAAAGGTGCGGACGTTGTTGACTAACGTCACCAGATCATTGTGTACAGGCGGGACGTTTATTGGCACGATTCCCTCGTCTGATTTCATCAAGGCGCAGATTGTGGGCAAAAAGTACACACGTGATGACAAGGGCCGCGTGAAGTTTGGTAACAGTTTGTACTCTGTGACCTTCGAACAAGACCCGCCTGAGGATGGAGTTTTCAGCCCTGCCTTTGGGAACAAGTATAATTACTGGCTAAAAGACGCCGTTGATAACGTCCCTGAATACGTCGTTCCGTTTGAAACATTGCGAGCCTTGTGCGAGGAGTACGATCTCGTGTTGAAGTACAAAAAGAATTTCATCGACATCTTCAACCTGGAGATCCCCAAGTACTTCAGCAAGTTGAACAGAAACTTGGTGGAAGGGATGAAACGGAGCGATGGGAAGTATGGTGCAGAGGGAGATGAAAAAGAAGCTGTGGGGTTCTACATAGGATTTGTGTTTGAAAAAGTTTAGTAAGGTAATTCCCCGGAAATGCAAGAAAACCTACTTTTCAAAACGTTATTACTCCGTGTATATGCTCGACCTCTTTTTTTCTTTTTCTTCTTCTCTTGTTCCCGGAGCCCCAGTGTTGTTACACCATTATTGTGTTTTGACTCAGAGAATGGGACATGGGTATACTTCCACGGAAATTCGCAAGAAAATCACACCAAAAGCTTCTTTGCCCCAGGCGTGCGACAATCCACGCCGGAAGACAACCTTGTCTAAGGTGTTCATGGTATGCTGCCGAAACCAAAGCTAAATGAGTTCAGGAGAGGAGCCGGCCTCTCTCTGTGTGTGTTGCCACAAAGTTACCCACTCCCTTGTATAATTAATCTCGGACCGTAAGTCTTTTCAATTGGCTAACTCCAGAAGGCACTTTTTCCAACCACCTTTATCTTGTCTAACTAAAAATGCAAGCCCACAACCTTATTCTTAATCTTAAACTAAAAAAGCATAAGTGCACAATTAGCAAGAGAGAATGAAACTGCTGGAAGTGTGATTTGTAGCGTGTCTTGTTTGGCTCACAAAATCGAATTGTGTCACACTAAAATTCCTCAACAGTTTTTTTTGCTTTCAGACTGGCTTTTTCGCGTGGATGCTCTACCCTCTCGCCAGGGGTAAAGAAAAAAAATAGCTTCACAATGTGCTCCTCGCCCTTGCCGTGCACCACCCGCCGCCTCGTCGCCGAAATAGCATGCTGCTGGTTTATGCGTGTCCCCCTTGAAAATCCTCTACCTTTGCAAAATAGAATCGAAATCGTTCCAGACATGACACTATTTCTGTGGCCCCCAAAAAAAGCAGAGAACAATAGATTAAAGTTATTGAGTTGTCGAATGTGAGGATTAGAGAAAAAGCAATGAATATAAACAGGGGACCATAACCGCGATTTTTTTAGAAAAGTCAAAAACAAAAAAAGAAAAAAGTAAGACATTTAGACGTTGCGGTGTTGCATCTAACCAGAAGCCTAAAAGAAAAAAAAACCTTGGGAAGGGCTGACGCTAATTTCACATGGGTTGCGACATCCACACTGGCCCACGCCTGTCGCCGTGCACATGAAGCAACCTCAAACAGCATACACGCCCTTGGGGCCTTGTCTTGCTGCTAAACGAACATATTGTTTTAGTTTAGTAAAATATTATTTATAGAGAATAAACAAGGCTGCTTGGGAGTTATAATAATTATCATTCCATGCATTCACCCATACTGTTTGTGTGATTGCAGAGACTGGGCATAAACAGCTGCAAATCTAGGTTCGTTTAAAATTTCCGCCCAGAGAACAAAACGACCCTGGGATCCTGTCGTAGAGATTTCACCTGTCATGCTTTTAAGATTTGACCTGATATGCATCGGGAGGGATTTATTCCCTTCTGGTGATTCACATGTAAGGTAAACTAAAAAGTAAAATTTCATCGTCGCAACACGAACAGCAACAATAGCCCGATATGCAATCCCGTAGTCGTGTTGTATCTAACACTTCCCTGATCCAACCCTTGTTATCTAACTGATCCTCGGCTGCGACTAGTCTGGATCTAGCTAAACCATTGGTTAAGATTCCTTTGAGTTTTACAAGAGCAAACTAATGTCGAGCTTAAAAAAATAGAAAATGCCGCCCTTGTAAGAGACGAAATGCCGCGATCTTATACCCGCGTCACCGACGGGGATCCGACGGCAGCAGCAAGGGAGCGGGAGTTTGGTTCAATTAGGTGATCAGCAATTGTGTCCACATAGCACGCTACACCTCCCATGCTGAAACGAATAACTCCTCCACATGAGACATATTTCCATTTTTGCGACAAAGCCCATGAAGAAACAACGAGGAGAGTCGCAAAGTTTGCGACGCTGAGGGAGGGTAAGGTTGGGCTTACCCGCGCCCGAGGTTTCTGTATGCAAATCAAACAGAAGTAGCACTTCGTTTCATATTTTAAGGTCCACATTCCGATGGAGATGTAGCGAACGAAAAAGCAACAAGAAACCTTGATTGTCCGAGAGGGAATATAGAATTTCAAGATTGCCTACATTACTAAATCTGCTATATGCACATTAGTCATGCCGTGGGTGTGTCGCCGAAACACCGGAGCGTCGTTCGTTGCCAGTTTGGAGGGGGTATTTCAATCGGACTTAGATTTTGGAACACCATTTAGTGACGGGCAGAGTAGAATAGGTAAACAATCATCAGCCTGAATTTAATGGGGTAGTGCCCGAGCATCTTTGTTGCAACTTTTTTTTTTTAATTCCTGCTTCGACTAGTTTTATGTTGGACTTTTAGCTAATCGTACATTAGTTCAGGCGACCCTCTAAGCAAGAACGAAAATAGAACAATGGGCGTAGGATCTTCTAGCTTTTTCTTCTGTTGCTTATGTACAAAAAAAAAATGTATTGCATTGTGCATATGGGTTTGGGTCTGCAACTAGATGCCTGCATGATTTCATCAAGGCGCATACCACACGACACAGGTTAGAGGAGTGGGTGGCTCGCCTCTTTGCTCTCTTTCTTGTGGGTGGAGGTGGAAACGCCCGGCGGTGAAACACTTATCCGCCTTCTACGCAAGAGGCGTCCAACATCTAACGGGCCTGCATTGCTAATTTCAACATACGAGAAGCTTCTTGGAGGGAAAAAGATAGATAGCCTGCTGCTGGTGGCACTAAAGCAAGATAGAGATAGAGCGAAGGCTGCGGAAAAGTAGCAACTTTGTCCTGGTGCAGATCTTAGTGTGTCCTGTGCATTGCTACCATACTAATGCGAATGCGCACGCTATAAGACGAGATTAGCGGTGCGTGTTTTGTGCTGGGGTGGGTTGGGTAGCATGACTTTTCTTTTTCCTGGTATATGGGCTAGTTTTCTTAGTATCAGCTTCTCCCAGGAGGGAGACACCCCCCTCCAGAGTGGTGAAATATGCACAGGTTACGGCAACGCCCATTGTTTCTTCAGTGCAACTATGGAGGAGGAGGGATTTGTTTCTAATCTTTCATGTAGGCATCGCAAAGAAGGCATGACGAAATAAATCGCTGGTTGCGATACATGATATTTCACAGGGATCACAACCTTTAATGCTGGGCAGGTGAGTAAATGAGGCCGCTGGTGTTGAGGAGAAGTGGAAATGTCCAAATCCGATAATTTTTCTTTCTTGCTCCAAGAACAATTGCAGTCGATTTTCCATACTTGCCCAATTAACCAATTGTTCTCTCCATGCAACTCGGTGTAAAAGAGAGCCTCACGTACACATATATTTCCGCGTATAATGGGCACAAAACCTCCGTTCTGTGACTTCATCTCACAAAAGGGAAAGGAAAGAAAGCAAGCCAAAGTTTAAAAATAAACCATTAGAGAGCTGACTCAAAGCACCCAATATCGTGGGGGGTGGGGGAGGGGAGGCAGATACTGATAGCCCAGAAGGAGAACAGGAATTTACTATCGTTCAAGTTGAGGATAACGAGCACTTGCATGATGCAATGTTTTATTCTGAGGCGGCAACTAAAAAGGAAAAACCAAAATACCACAAATCTAAACCACTTAGTTTTTCTTTATTCCGCTCATAACCAGCCCCCCAAAAACGCGCTTACAGCATGACAACTCGGAACAGCGTCATTTGGGGGGGGACGGCGGCGGCGGCGACGACCGCCCCTGTAGTGAGGGAGACGCGGAATTCTGGTGTGGTGCACACCCTTCGGGAATAGGGGGGCTGTAAGATTTTCTTGGTCAGGAAACAAGCTACCGTGGAGGGGGAGAGGAATTCTTCTTCCCCATTCTTTTTCTCTTGTTCCATTGTTTGACAGAGCGAGCGACAGGGAGTTTAGAAATATTCCCAACAAAACAAACTTGCGTAATGCTGTGAAAAAAAAATAGTCAGAGAAGGAGAAAAAAAACCTGCGATCAGGATAGCGCAAATCTCGACCATTTCTGCCTACTATGGGAGTATGCATGAGAGGGAATTCTACCGGCTTTACCACTGGGTGCAAGGTCAGAAGCATTTACGTAAGAGGGTTGGATACGGGGGCAAGACGCCATGAAGGGTGGAACCCAAAAGAAGAAAAAATAAATAAATAGGTCGGTGAAATAGAGCAAGCACTTCGTAAACGGATTAAGGTTCATTAGTTGCTGTTACGTTGGTTATTTGGCTTTGTGGCTGCACGTAGCCCAAAGAGAAGGACTGAAAAGTACAAGAGAAATATAATAATGTAAAACAGACCGAACATTCATAACCACAAAAATGCCGCTTGATGATGATGTTCATGTTGGTGGTGATGATGTGCTACCCACACACACCGAATCCGATAAAAAAAAGTTCATTCACATAGATCCGTAATGGATGTCGATGCATCCGGCTTCTTTATTTTTTTTTTTTCTTGCTCTAGTTTATCCCTTTCAGTGTTTCAGAATGCCTGGGTGCGCTTGTGACGTCCGACAAGTCGCCAGCGAGATATCGATGACGAAATAGATAAGCAGACCAGACAAGAGCATGGTGGACAATAGCATCTGCATCTACGTAAATTAGTGCACCTTAAACAATCGCTGTTCCACGGGCTTCACGCGCGTGTGTGTGTGTGTGGTCTTGGTGTAGAAACAGAGTTTAACATAATGTAATTGGTAGTCTAATGGTGCATTAAAATGAAATTACAGCAACGGTGTCAGGTACTATTCCTCGGCACCCCTATCTCCCGACCCACGTGGAATGGACATAGCCATTGGAACGACAAGGGTTGACCATCGTCACCACAGCCATGTGTGCTGCCGACGGCCACGCGTGATAGTGGCATCCTCTCAGGAGCTTGGGCTATAAATAAGACCCCATTCTTCCTCTTCCTCTCAGTTGTTTATAAATGTCTAGAAAATACAAGAAACTTACAGTATACAAACCCTTACAAACAGGGCAAAAGCTAACAGGAGAAAAACTTCAAAAATGGAACAAAAAACAGCCCACAGCAACATCGCAGGTAGCAGCTGTTGTAGTAGCAGCACGGTGGGAAAAGTGGGAAGGGAAGAGGAGAGGAGAGACACGAGGAAGATCCTCCACTTTGTCGTAATCATCAGCGTCATTGGGCATCACCAACAACACCTAGTGGTCTCCCCCATCATCAACATCATCATCATCACCATGTCCTAACCATGCATGAAGAATAAGTTTAGAGTGACTAAACACAAAAGATACAAAAGTATGCATGCAAACGAAGAAAATTTTTCCATTATGAAATTGGCACTCTGCTCCTCCTGCTGCCTTTTTTATATCCGTAGCACCTCGTTGCCTTCGCCCCCCCCTTGTCGATGGCAGGGCACGACGACAACGAGGCGGACCAAAAAAAATAAAATACTGCAAAGAGAAAAAAAAAACAGTTTCTGTGTGCGGGAGCGTAGGGCGAGAAATTTGTAACCACAATACAAAATGCCGCTACGGGGACCATGATCCGCTGTACACAATCAGCCCTGGCGTGTCGAAAATAATGTAACCCGTTTACCAGGTGGGTATTGTCGGCCGGTCCCCCAACAGCAACAACAACAACAACAACAACAACAACAATTGCTGTTGAATTGTTTGGATCGTGGACTGTTACAGTCTTTTTACTTTTTCTTCATACCAAACGCACATTAAATTATGTACCTCTGCGACAAAATTGTTTGTACCGCGCTGTAAGAAATGTTCATACA
>JAJMBE010000162.1:0-22513 GCA_030565125.1 Candida pseudoviswanathii
CTTTGGGTTTGATTGGTGGGTTGTGTAGTATCAGTTACGGGTTTGCTGTGCAAGTGTTGTCAGCCGTCTATATCCAGCAAGACGGGAACTTTGAAATCACAAACGCAAAATGTTATGGTATTTTCGTCGGCTGTGTGGTGACAAATGCTTTTATTTGTTGTTTGGCAACCAAACAGGCTGCATTCTTGCAAACCATTTCCATCATCGTTAACGTGTTCTTGGTTTTGTTATTCCTTATCGCCGTTCCCGCAGGCAAAGCTCACGACTTCAACTCGCGTGGGTTCATATTCGGTAACTTTGAAAATGCCAGGGATTACGGTACTGTCTGGTCGTTTGCCTTATCTTGGATGCCGGCAATCTGGACCATCGGTGCTTTCGATTCTACGATCCATTGCAGTGAAGAAGCAAAGAATGCGCAGAGGGCTATCCCATTCGGTATTATTGGGTCCATCACCGCATGTTGGCTGTTGGGGTGGTTCATCGTCATTGTTTGTGCTGCATGTATCAAAGACGGCGACGTCGCCAGAGTTCTCGAATCTGAAACTGGATCCGCCATGGCGCAGATCATCTACGACGCATTGGGCAAGAAGTGGGCTGTTGCTTTCATGTCGCTCATTGCTTTCGGTCAATACTTGATGGCTGTGTCTATTATGATTGCCATTTCCAGACAGATTTGGTCCTTTGCCAGAGATGACGGTTTACCATTCGTCTACAACTGGGTCAAGTACGTTGATCCAAGAATTAAGGTTCCAATCAGAGCTACCATGTTTGCTGCTGCCTTGGGTATCGTGTTGGGTTTGTTGGTGTTGATTAACGGTGACGCTGGTTCTGGTGCCCTTTTCAGTTTGGCAGTTGCCAGTAACACCTTGTCTTGGGGTCTCCCTGTCTTGCTTGTCCTTTTGCCATATGGAAGCAGAAGGTTTATCCCTGGACCATTTCACTTTGGTAAAACCATCAGTACTATGATCAACATCGTTAGTGTTGGCTGGACTGGGTACGTCATCGTGTTGTGTATGTTCCCAGACACTTTGCATGTCAACAAGGACACAATGAACTATACCGTTGTCATCAATGTGGGTGTGTGGTTGTTGTCCTTGGCGTACTATTTCGCTTGGGGATACAGATCTTACTCTGGTCCCAAGTCCAATCTCGATACCGAATATTTGGAGTCCACTTCTATTCCAAATGTTGATGATGTTTTGGGTGAAAAGAATAGTTTGAAGTGATGGGGTTGTTTGTTCCTTGTATATTTAAGATTAGAATTCAATAAATGTGTACTTTATCTACATTCTTATGCTTTCCAGAATCCCTGCATGTCCTGTCAATACCCATTGTCTTATCTAACCGAACCATATTTCCTAAAAGGGCAGGCATAAGTGCTATTCAGCCCTGAATTCCTGCTCCCTCCCCCTGGAATGTAGATTGCTTATCACGACAGCAACTTCACCATGATAATCTAAACCAATGGGCGCTTACAGATCTGCGCTGCCAAGTATGCGGTGATGCTTCACAAGATGATAGCATCGAGTTTCCAAAGCGCTTACATCAACTGATAGCGCTTACAAGGTTTAGATCGTCATGAGATCTATCTAATAGATTAGCTTAATACCAAGAATCGGAAAAAGGAGGTGTCGGATAACCACCCATAGCATTCTTCAACGCAGACACACGTTTGGTGATTGTATACTCAACAATTCTGCCCTCCTGCAATTGGGTTTACGATTTCAGTCCAACATTGCGCTGGAGGTGTCAAGAGGTAACTATTGTTGGGGAAAGGGATCGCCAAAAGGGGCTAATGCAGTGAAGCAGAAATTTCGGAAAAACTTAAAAAGAAAATGCCCAGACAAATTTTTGATTTTAGCGTAAAACTCAATTATCGTTTGTCGCCGTGTGCACGACGTGTTCATGGTTTCTTTTTGCCGGGTACAAAACCAATACGTCGACCATCCATTGCGTTCCCAAACTCTGGTAAATTTCAGTCCCGTAATGGTTGCTTATGTAATATGTCACGCTGGCGACTTCCACTGTCTGTCTGGGGTGTCTGGATTTACCACCACTGATTTCCTGATATCGACATGTATACCCGGTCTGCACCATTCTTGAGACGCACAAGGAAAGAGAGAGGGGGCATCAAGAAGACAAAGATAAGCATGTAAGCACAACGCCTTTGATTTAGAACAATAAGCAAGCCACATGACAAGAGGACGTATCGTAACCTAAAATTCTCTATAAAATTTTTCGTTTGTTCAAAACCCCATCATTGTCTCTGCTCCTTTGTGATTGAATTGGACGAAAGGTTATAAAAAGGACCTATCTCTAACCTCCCAGAATTCCTATGAAGTGAGCTGGTGACTTTTCCTTTAGCCACCATTAAACTAAACAACGATGAACTCCATCAGGTCAAGAACAGAAGAACGCGTCCACCAAATGGCAGCCATCAGATCCGCTACGAGAGAGATCGATCCGCAACATAATGCTGGTGATGTTGACTTGTTGGCTCAGATTGGTTATAAGCAAGAGTTGAGACGCCACTACAGCACGCTACAGGTTTTCGGTATTGCCTTTTCCATTATGGGGTTGTTGCCCAGTATCGCTTCAGTGTTGCCTGAGGGCTTAGAATGTGGACCAGCTGGTTTGGTCTGGGGTTGGTTCTTGGCTCCTATATTCATTCTTTGCCTTGGGTTCAGTATGTCGTTTCTTGGAAGTGCCATTCCAACGTCCGGTGGGTTGTACTACTATACCAACTACTACTGCCCTGAGTCTGTCCGTGTGCCTTTGAGTTTCTTGATTGGTTGTTCTAACTCCTTGGGGTTGATTGGGGCAGTCTGTAGTATCAGTTACGGTTTTGCTGTCCAGGTTTTGTCCTGTGTCTTTATTCAGCAGGATGGTGGGTTTGAAATTACCAACGCCAAGTGTTATGGTATTTTTGTTGCCTGTCTTCTTTCAAGTTGTATGCTTTGCTGTTTGGCTTCCAAGCATGCTGCTGTCCTCCAGACCATGTCCATTGTTGTCAACATATTTTTGGTCTTGTTGTTTCTCATTGCTGTCCCTGCTGGTAAGGCTCATGATTTTAACTCGCGTGGATTTATCTTTGGCAACTTTGAAAACTCTAGAGACTACGGTACCGTTTGGTCATTTGCATTGAGTTGGCAACCAGCCATCTGGACTATTGGTGCCTTTGATTCCACTATCCATTGTAGTGAAGAAGCCAAAAACGCACAAAGAGCTATTCCAGTGGGTATCATTGGATCAATTTCGACTTGTTGGATCGTTGGTTGGATCCTTTGCATTGTCTGTTGTGCTTGCATCAAAGATGGAGATGTTGCAAGAGTGCTTAATTCAGAAACTGGTTCCGCCATGGCACAAATCATCTTTGATGCGTTGGGCAAGAAGTGGGCTGTTGCCTTTATGTCCCTTATTGCTTTCGGTCAATATTTGATGGCAGTGTCGCTGCTGATTGCTTTATCGAGACAGGTGTGGTCATTCGCCAGAGATGACGGGTTGCCAGTCGTGTACAACTGGGTGAAATACGTCAACCCAAAGATCAAGGTGCCTATCCGTGCTACTATATTTGTTGGATTGTTTGGTGTCATTTTGGGATTGTTGGTTCTCATCCACGGCACTGCTGGTTCGGATGCCCTCTTCAGTTTGGCTATTGGGTGTAATGCCATTTCCTGGGGTATGCCAATTTTGCTTGTGCTTTTACCTTATGGAAGAAGAAAATTTGTGCCTGGTCCTTTCTACTTTGGCAAGTACTTGAGTAATTTTATCAATCTCGTCAGTGCCAGCTGGGCAGGTTATGTGATCACGTTGGTCATGTTCCCAGATTCAAGGCACGTTACAGCGCAGACAATGAATTACACGGTGGTGATTAATGTCGGTGTCTGGATATTGTGTTTGGTTTACTTCTTTGTCTGGGGATACAGATACTACACTGGTCCTAAGGCTAATATTGACTCCGAGTACTTGGAGTCAGTTTCGGTGTCGACCTCGCCTCAAAAGATTGAGGAGTTGTTGGACGGTAAGCTGGAGAAGGTTTGAGTGTGTAGTAATGTGTGTGTTCATTTCGTTAAAACAATATATTAGAGTGTTAGATTTGCATTGGTTGTCAAACCCTCCTTTTGCAGTCCCATACAAACAAAAAAAATCCCACACTTTGTGATTTGCGCGAAAGTTTTCCAAAAATCACCAAAATCAAAACAACTGCGATCTGACAAAACACTTTTGCTTTGTCAGTATCATCCCCCACGTATTCACAAACCATGGACACCAACAAAGGCAGGAGGAAAGATTCAATAGAGCAATTCATAGGGAGTCCACAACTATTACTAGAGCATGGCCTATCCCAACTTCGATATATGATCCTCGTCGAAGGATTGTCCATCCCAGAAGGCTATGACCAATGCCCCTATCGAACATACGTCTGGTGCATACTATCACGAGTCCCGCCCTTCTCCACCGAAAGCTACCTCCAGCTCCTAGCCAAGTCCCAAGAAATCTTGCCAGATGAACTTTCCACCAAGATCAGAAACGACACCTTCCGGACCTTGATGAACGACAAGAAGTTCCACCAGAAAGTCGACGAAGAATCGCTTATCCGAATACTATCATGCATAGGGATAACCACGAAGGTAGGGTACGTGCAGGGCTTGAACGTGTTGTTAGCGCCCATTGCGTATGTGTGCCACAGAAGCGAGCCCCAGGCATTTGCAATCCTTCGAAACTTGATCACGACACAGATCCCGTTGTACATCTCGCCAAACATGGAGGGCGTGCACACGGGCTTGCATTTGGTTGACACGGTGTTGAAGATTATTGATCCAATATTGAGCGACTACTTGGACTCAAAGTTCTTGAAGGCGGAAATCTATGCGTTGCCGTCGGTGTTGACGTTGTGTGCGTGCACGCCGCCGTTGAAGTCGGTGCTCAAGTTATGGGACTTTTTGTTTGCGTATGGCACTCATATGAATATATTGTTTGTTGTGTCCCAGTTGATTATCAGTCGATCGAGTATCTTGGAGAGTGATCAGCCAATGAAGATTTTGCGGACATGGCCAAACCTAGAAGAGAATGAGATTATAAAGTTGAGTTTGAGTTTCATTCCTGAATTGCCAAAGACATTGTACGATTTGATTGCAAGACACGGGTACGACAAGAGGGTACCTGGCGAGTTGGCAAGATTCCTTGCCACTAATAAGATATGATTACGTCTCTACGTACTATAGATCTTTGTTTCCCCCTTTACTTTCCTAGTAAAACAATATACGCTACATTCGAATACATCTAGAGCAAATCCAAAAGGAAATCTTCGTAGTCAAAGAAGGTTGCCAAAACCGTACGGTCATTGTAACATCTACCTGATAGTTCCATAATGGCCGTTAAAGCAGTCTTTTCGTCAGCATATTCAATAAACACACTGCCCATACCAGGAGCTCTGTTTAGTTGCAAGATACCGGGAGTTCTACCACGAGTTGGTTTTGGAATCTTGACAGCCACGACTTTGCCGTACTTTGAAGCTTCCTTGTAGATGTCAGACTTGATAAATTTGTAAGTTTCGACGTCCAGCAAGTCTCTTTCTGTAATGGCATTCAATAGTCTGATCACTTTCAGTGGTGCGTGTGCATTCGCACCTTCATTCTTGACCAACTTCTTGATGCTGTGGAAATCGACCGGTATTGTTTGAACATTGACCCTGTTTGGTAAAACACACGAGTGGAAAGCTGTTTTAACAAATGGCAATTCCCTCAATTTCTTCACCACATCGTCCGTTGTGTCTTTAAACTCGACAAACACCAATCCACTTGGGTCCCTTGATATTCTCTCTCTGAAACGCTGGAAGCCTTTCAATGGACCAATATGGTTTATCAATTCTTGCTGTGCTTGTTCTGATTCAACTGCCTTGCTTATGTACAACGAGATCTTTCTTGGGCTGTCCTTAACCACTTCCTCGACCCCTTCTGTTGGTTCCGAAGGGGTATCTTGAACAGTGTACTCGTTTGGTCTTGCTATAATCAACTTGAATTTCTCAGATGGCTCTCTCATAGGCGCCTTGTCTTCTTTATACGCGTTGTAGAAAATTTCAAAGTCATTCAAGGAGTAAATGATCGTAGCACACTCGGCATTCTTGAACTCGATTCTCAAGAAATCAACGTCCCGGATCTTGTTCTTCAGAACAACATAATTGCCCTTGGCGTCCTCAAAGTCTATCGCATTCAAATAGGTGTTACAGAACTCGGCAATTTTTATATGGTTGATCTCGTCGAAGTTGTTCTTGAAAATCAAGGTTTTAGCCGCGACAGAGTCAATAGGGTCTATCTTCGAAACCTCTGTCAACAATTCATCCGAATTGTTCATTCTATCCTTTAGTTCTCCCTCCAATTTGGTAAGATCAACTGGACGTGGGTGACCTGGAAGTGGGAACAACCCGGACAACTTTGCTCTTGCCGCAGACAAAGTCTCGAATCCAGGTGGCGTTCTGTTCCATTTAGAATCAAGAATCTTAACCTCTTCAATAGATTCGACGTTCTCGTAGAATTTCAACACTTCCTCCAAGTGGCCAATGTCCTCCACTATTTCTTGCATCAGCATTTCTTCAGGGTGATGAGTCGAGAGAATTTTGTGCAACTTTGATTCTGCTTCAAAGTTCGGAGTGTTCTTCGACATGTAATCTGGCTGTTGTGGGACGTTTCCTCTTCTTTGTGGTACACCGTAACTCGATCCACCAACAGTAGTGTCGTCGTATCTTCTGCCAAACTGGCTTGAGCCCACTCTCTGTTGTTTAGCGAAACGTGGATCACCACCATCATCGTGTGGTCGCTTCGTACCTCTGTCTTGGAAACCACCACCTCTTCCACCTCTGCTGCCTCCTCGTCCTCCTCTAGCCCCACCTCTACCACCTCTGCCACCTTGAGTACCTCCACGTCCGCCTCCAGCAGAGTATCCGCCAGGTGCACCTCCTCGTCCATGACCACCTCTGCTGCCGCCTCTACCACCTCTACCACCTCTTCCACTGTCTCTGAAGTTGTTGGAGTTCTCACCAGGGTCGTATGGAGAATCATCGCCACCTCTTGGTCCTCGGCTGTCATAGTAATCGCCTCTAGCATTATCTCGTGGGTTGCGCTGGCCTTGTCTTTCCCTTCCTCTATCTCTATGGTCTTGTTGGTTGTTGTGGTATCCCTGGTAGCTATCGTAGCCACTACCACGTTGTTGTTGTTGTTGTGGAGGACCCCTCACGCTGCCTCCTCCCCTTTGGTCATAGGAGTGTTGTGGACGTCTGTCATACTGTGATGAACCACTTCTGCTTTGGTATTGCTGCGATGACGAATTCCTGTTAGTATCATCATATCGGTGTGAAGAATTGTGTCTGGGTGGTTCTGATGACATACTTGGTGGATTCAGTTATATGCCGTCAACCGGATTTCAATTGATAATGGAAGTAATAGATAAGAAGGTGATAACTGGGAGTTCGTCGATGTTGCCAATGTTACTTCTGGTATGTCGTTTTTTTTTTCGACTGAATTTTTCCCTCTTCATTCATCAATTAATGTCATGCAAATGTCGTAGCACCTTGCAACATTCCGTGATTCTACGAATATGGCAGCCGTTCAAGCTTTCTAATAATGCATTTAAAAACTATTAAAAAAGAAATATATTTATACTGTACTAAACTTTTTTGCTTTTTGCATAGAAGATCATAGCCCTCTACAACTCATCGTGTTCTATTTCTTCGTCCTCTTCGCCTTCTTCTTGATATCCAACATCTTCATCGTCTTCCGCTATAGGTTCGGAAGTTTGACTTTCTTGAGCAGTGGAAGAGCTCTCAACTGGAACTTCTTCGTCGTCCTCTTCAAATATTTCAATTTGCTCTTCCTCATCTTCCTTAGCTTCTTCCTTGGCTGCCTTTTGAGCTTCTCTTAACTGCTTTCTGAACTCTTGTTGCTTCTTTCTTTCCAATAATTTCTTGTACTGACTTTCAAACATCTCCATTCTTTCCAAATGAACGGTCTCAATGGAAATGATATCACCAAGCATCTCAGAAACTCCCTTGGCCAACTTTTCATGGTATGAGTACAAATCACTCTTAGTCAACTTGGCGAATTCTTTGCTATCGTACTCCAAAATCTTGCCCATGGCGGTAATGACCTCTTTGTATTCTTTCAAAGCTCTGTCAAAAGACACCATTCTGTCTTCACCCTTGGTAACCAATTTTTGTTTGATTCTTTCATTCTCTTTATCGAAATCCAAGCCCGCTTCTTCGTATTTGGCACGCATTTCGGAAATCTTGGTGCCAAACTGCAACATACTCGTTTGGATGGTCATGATCAACTTGGAGCTGTCGTCATACAACTTTTTCATACCTGCTTGGGTCAAGTCAGCGTTAGTGACTTCGATGATTCTCTTCAATTCCGATGCCTTGTTGTCAACTTCTTCAACTTTAGATTTCAATTCTTCGATGCTGGAATCGTCACTTTCGAAATCGAGCCACTCAATCAAATCGCTAATGTATTGGCTCACAGCCTCAATGTCTTCACTGTTCATTTCCCTTGACAACACAGCTTCGTTTTCTTCCAAGAATTCACGCAATTGGTAGCAGTTGGCTTCCAAGACATTCTTGGTTTGGTCAGTAGCAATATTGATCTCATCTTGTGCGTTCAAGTAGGCCAATTTATCAAACAATGTTCTCTTGGCCATTCTTCCAATTGGTTTGATGTGTGGGTAGGTAGCCTTTGGAATTGGAACGTACACGGTCTTTGCTGGTTTGGCTTTCTTGGTAGACTTGGAGGTTGGTTTGGTTGATTCTGTGTCGTTTGATGACTTCCCGGCTTCTCCCTCTTCGTTGTCAGCGTCTTCCTTTGCCTCTTCTTCAGCAGGTGCATCTTCTTCAGCTTCTCCGTTGTTTTTGTTTAACAACTTGCCAAGGAACGACTTTTCTTCTTCTGCACTGCATGCCAACTCAATACCAATAAGATCAAACATCTTGTTGTCGTCCAATTCCAACTTGACAACGACTTCTTTATCTTCTTTGGATTTACAGGACAATTTTTTGGCCCTGTTGGCAATGTCATCAAAAGTGAATGTCTTGAACAATTGACCATCTTCATACAAGGAAATAGACAAGTCGTCATTCTCCAATTTGCCCAAATTCACCTTGGTGGTGTTACCAACAGAAGAATGTTTTGGGAACACCAAGATCTGTTCGTCTTGACCATTCACGCCAATTTCAAAATTGTGATGGTTCTTCTCCACCAAAGCGATATCTTTGCTGTTCACGGAATTAGTCTTCCACTTCAATCCTCTCAAAGTAGTACCCAAAGCAGCACTTTCGTCAGTGTTAACTGACTTGGAAATTCTATCTCCAACCAATGAGGCAATGTGTTTCTGGACAAATGGAACTCTGGTGGATCCACCATTCAAAATGACAGACTCGATATCCTCAACTTTCAAACCAGCCTCGGCTAACGCTTTCAATACAGGGTTGCTGATGTGTTCCATCAAGTCAGAGTTGACGTCTTCAAATTCCTGTCTTGTCACCAGAACTTTAAAGTCTTTGTCATCGTATATGGATTCCAAAGTAGTGTGGTATTCGTTGTTAACTGACAAGATGATTTTGGCCCTTTCGGCAATGTCGTTCAATTTGGCAGCAATTTTATCAGTAACGTCAGATTCTTCCAAACCAAAGTGGTTCAAGAACTTCTCCAAAACCAATGAGTAAATGGAGTTCGTCAATGTTCTACCACCAAAGCTTTCATCAGCACCAATGCTTTCAATTTCTAAAACCAGTTGACCAATAGTTTTTGGAGTGAATGAGAACAAAGTTGCAGTGGTGTATCCTGCACCGACATCATAAACCAAGTAGTAATGCTTGACATTGTCGTATTCTTCCTGATCAAGTTTCTTGTTGCTGATGTAGTTCAATGCCACGGAGGTACCTTCTTCGACCAACCCCAAGACGTTGGAAAAATTACCCAATTGCAAAGAGTCCAAATAGGCTTGTCTTGTAGCTTGTGATGCAAATGGTGGGATGGCAACGGCGACATCTTCAACCAATACAGCCGCCTGAGGGTTCTCTTCCAAATGAGCCAAAGCACGGTTCTTGATATCGTTCAATTGCATGGCCAATATTTCCTCCACCGAAAATTCCAATGTAGAATTATCGAATCCCAAATCAAACTTGATACCATTGCGGCTCTCATCGGGGATCAATTTGACGTAGTGCTCCTTGACGAATTTCGTCACTTCCGGGTCATCTATGCTTTTCCCCAACAATTGTTTCAAATCTATGATACAGCTTCCTGGGAATCTTGTCGTCAAAGAACCCATCTGGGAACCATAAACTCTTTCCAAATCATTCTTACCAATCTTTCTAAGACATATACCTGACAAATCTTTTCTCTTTCCTTCGTCTGTCAAAACAATCTCGAATGGGACTCCGGGTGCCAATAATACTGCCTTGGTGAGTTGTTGCCCGTAGTCGATACCCAAAATTGCGGCCGACACCGTGGCTATTATGAAAGATATAAATAGAAGACACTTCATTCTGGAATATAATTACGTATAAGCTTGAATGGACTGCTTTCGTGGTTGTTTGTTGTATGGTTTCTGAGAGTCACGTTAGAGATAAAAAGAACAACTCAATTGAAAAATGTTGGAGCCGCTGGATCGAAGTTGGTGGAAGAAACACTCGTGGCAAATATGCAGTCCAGCGAAAGAAGAAGAAAAAAAGTATGCATTGCCTAATAAGGAAAATAAAGGAAAGCTGCAAAAAAGAAAAGCCAGTTTGAAAGCAACAGAAACCCTGAAGAGTGAACCTTGCAAAAAAAAACACGGAAAAGTGATGACGTCTACCCGTCATGGCTTATCAGAATGAAGCGTTCCTTTAATCGATAAAGATTGTGGTTGGAGAAGGTCCCGCCTTTGTGTCTCTTTTTTTATCTCGCAAGGCTGGCATATCATAACATGTATACCGAACAGTTGCCCTTGTTGCAACACAAACGTTGACGTGTGTGTGTGTGTGTGTGTGTGCAAACAAACAGGCACAACCTCTTCGAGTTGAATATTGTTATGATGGAACCATCGGTTATGTTTGTTATTCTGTACCTTTTGATAGTTTGGTATAAATTTCAACAATTATCATTAGTAAACTGAAAAACCTGAAAAATTGAAAGAGTTACACATTAATTTTTCTTTCTGAATAAAAACGAAAACTTATACTATACTAGAACTGATATACTCCCCCCCCACTAGATTGATTAAACTTTACTACTCCAACAATGTCCGACAGCAAAGCCAAAAGGGCCTCCAAGGAAGCCACCACGACTACATCCAGCGTTAACAACAGCGATACCCCAAAGCCAGACGATGAAAGCGAACACGCAAGTATTTCAAAGAACAACGGCAGCAACAGTGCCAATGGCAACAGCACATTACCACACGGCAAAAAGAATGGATCCTCCGGGGAGTTGTCCACTTCATCAAAGAAGAACTCCAAAGCAGATGATAATCCAACATCCCCCACTACTACTACTACCACCACCACCACCCCAGTCAAGAAGGCGTTTACAGAGTTGACAAAGAAGAAAGTTGACAAAAAGAGACCAAATGAATCATCAGCTTCTTCAATAAGCAAGTCTGACGTGTCAAAAAAGTCCGACGAGTCAACTGCCATGAAAGCCAAGGCAGCAAAACGGCCAAAATATCATGTCAAGAAGAACGAGAAGCTGAAACTGCACGACGACTCCAAACCGGACTCCGCTGGTGCTAAGGACAAGGATGATTCTGGCCGAGGCACCCCCGCCGAAGGAACTTCTAAATCCCATGGCTCTCCTGGCTTCAACGAGCGTTCTCCCATTAATGGTGGCAAAGAATCTGCTTCCGGAGCCGGGACTCCAAATCACGACAACCAAGAAGACGGGGGCATGGCTACTCCTATAGATCCAAACGCAGAAAGTAACGGGGAATACGCAGAGGGGCTTAGTATTCAAGGCACGGCCACTTCCAATTCCTCCTCGTCTTTCCAGCCGGCGCCGACACTTGTTGAGAACCCGAAACCGCTGAAGAAATCCTGGACTACTTTCTGGAAATCCTGGCCGGCTTGCTTTGCGTCGAAACTTCCTGGTGATGCGTCTTCGCAGCTTGCAGACACGGATCAGAACTCGAGCGAGAAGTCAAGCAACAAGTCCCCTGACGTCCCCGATATTCCGACGCAGTACCGTCCTAAAGAAATTAATGGTTTTGGGATGTTTTCAAAATCACAGAGTTTGCCCATGGAAACAAAGAAGAATTACCATAAGTTATTGTCCACGTCGCTTGAATTGATTTTGGAGTTCTGCAGATACTTGGAGATTTTGAACGAACGATCCGGGAAGCAGGACATACAAGACGCATTTCTGATTCAGTTTGGCCGATTCCACTCCGGGTTGCCGTTTACAGATACTGAAGGTAGCGAGGCATTAAACGAGGAGGAATTGGTGCAGTTGAGCAGTTTATTTAACGACATCTACAACAACAATAACACTATCTGGATCGCGAACAAGTTTGAGTACACGTCGTTTAGCAGAAAGTTCAGAAAGGCTATTTCGGAAACATTAGAGTCAGATTACCAGATCAAGATAAGTCATAAGCGAAACTTGTTTCCTCGGCAAGTTATATGTGCTAGTTTGATCCAGTGGAAAAGAAACATTCCTTTTTCATGATACAGCTGCTCCGGTGCTTTAGTTCAGTTCTTCGATCCTTTTACCTTTTCATTTCAGCTTGTCCACTTTTTACAAATAAAAAAACTCCCCCAAGAAAAACTCTTTAATAAAAAAATCTATAGGTTTCCGCCCCAAATAAAAAGTAATTACTGTTTTCGTATTTCTGTATTCAGGTCCAGTTATAATAGAACGAGTTCTTGCGTGTGGACGCGTGGTTTCGCAGCCGTGAAATCCCGGAACCTCCATGGGAACAAAAGAATCTAAGAAATATTACAACACTTTAAAATTCCCCTACGCTGCAACAGGAGACTTACATACAACACACTCAACGCCTTATCGGTAGCAACTATCAACTATATTCCAATGGAAGGACACACTATTAGTATAACCAACAAGCTATCACTTCGCCCAACAAATCTCTCTCTCTACCACCGCCATCTCATCGCCATCCGTGTAAGGATGAGTGTGCCTCAGGGGACAAAAAAAAAAGTCAAAAAAACGTCTACATCATCGAATGGTTTTTGGCTGGTATAAGAGAAAAAATTCTCGTTCTTAATTTGGGCCCACTTCTTCCTTTTCCTTTCTTTTCTTCTTGGGGTATCGAGTTAGACACCTAACCCAACCTCCTCCTTGTCACTATCACACACCCACACACGCCCGCCATGTCTGAAGTTGAGAAGATGTACATTTCGTACAACAACATACATCAATTATGTCAGGAGATTGCTCCAAAGATCAAGGACTTCAAGCCCGACTTGATCATCGCCATTGGTGGCGGTGGTTTCATCCCCGCCAGAATGTTGAGAACGTTCTTGAAGGAACCGGGTCAGCCAAACGTCAGAATCATGGCTATCATCTTGTCGCTCTACGAAGAAATCGAGAACGCTGACGGCGTGGAAAAACCTGGCACCCAGGTCGTACGTACCCAGTGGATCGACTACCATCAATCCAAAATCGACTTGGTTGGCAAGAACATCTTGATCATTGATGAAGTCGACGATACTAGAACGACCTTGCATTACGCCGTCAGTGAATTAAAGAAGGATGTCTCAGAACAGGCTAAGGCAAAGAGTGTTGATCCTAAGGATACCAAGTTTGGTATCTTTGTGTTGCACGATAAACAAAAGAAGAAGAAGGCTGATTTGCCGGATGAAATTATGAAGACTGGTAACTATTTCGCTGCTCGTTCTGTTCCAGACACTTGGATTGCCTACCCATGGGAATCGGTTGATATTGTTTACCACCAAGAGATGGCTGAGAAACAAGGCAACGATGTCTTCCTTCCTTCCACTACTCAACAATAGAGAACTCCCTGTAATGTAAAAACTATTTATTGTATAAGCATAATAATAGACTCATAGTAGATACATAAAGAAATCTCGCTTAGTCAATCTCTATGACATCTGGGCTCCTCGAATGGTTCTTTAGTGAGGGATAGCTTGTGCTTTTGTCTTTTCGTTTCTTGCTCTGTCTCAATGATTGGCCGGCACCAGAGAAGGCTTCCTTCTTCTTCAACTCTGCCTGAGCTGTCTCGTCCACTTCCTCTGGGGTAGGCAACACCACGGGGAATCCAAAGAACAATTGGTTCTCTGGCAAGTGCAATGGCACGGGTGGTGCATCTGGGTCTAAGTCGTCAATGTTATGCGTCTTGTTATTCTCCTCTGCCGTCTTGTCGGCGACAGCTTTACCGGACAATTTCTGGCCGCTTCCAGTAAATTTCTCCACTTTCCCGGAATCAGCAACCAACTTGGCATAGTTGATGGATTTGGCCATCGTTGCAGCACCAGCACCCCTGTTGACCTTGGAAGGGTCTATTGGCGTAGTTTCTGGTTTCACCGACTTGGGCTTGTATTCCGGCTCAACATACCCAACAGGGGGAGCGAAATCTGTTTCTAAATCTGTCTCAACAACACAGATTCCCTGTGATGTATTGTCAGGCTTGACCTCCAACACCTTTATACCATATATAGTATCGTTATAGTTCACCTCGATTATATCGTTCACTGTCAAGGTGGAAAATTTCCTCAACACATTCTCCAACACGGCCTTAGGGTCGCTTATATCCAAGAAATCCACACTCTGTGGCTCGATCTTGACAAACTTCCCCAAACTCAAATCACAATTGGTTATCTTGATCAAAGAACCCGGGGATAACTGCAACGTGCTCATCATCCACTGTGGTAAGTACGTTCTTCCTTCTTCCGCAATGAACTCTAACACACCGGAATGTGTCAATTTGTCATTCTGCTCGTTCTTCAACTCAAACAACATCGGGTATCTGATGTGCAACATCGTCAATTTGTTCAATGCTGATGGTGGTAAGAATATTTTGCCTCCATAGTTGGCGTCCTCTTTTCTGATCAATTCGGGCATCATTGAAACTGGGTAACATCGGAAATACTCCTCGAACTTGTTGTTCATTGGTGGTGGGCTTCCGAAGCCAAACGATGAGCTGAATCCTGAAAACATGGTGTGGTGGTATTGCTATGTGGACCGTGTTGCTCCTTGGTGGGATATAATCAGTTGTCTCGATTTTTTTTTTTTGCCGTTGAGATTCTTGGTTTTGGGGTTCCGCTCGGCTTACATAAGATATTCGTAGAAACATACACTTAAAAAATGCAAAAGAAATGAAGAAGAAAAATCTATTTAAAAAGAACATTAAATCTATATACTGTCGTAATGCTATGCTTTGTTTTGTGTTGGAGGGACGGGCGTCATTATCTGGTGCTTTGCGTCACCTTCACTAGCTCTTCAATCATTTCTTTCTTGCTGGCATCGAGACCACCAAACAAGACTTCGTTTTTGTTTTGTTGTTGCTGAATGGCTAAAAAGTTTTGCACAAAGAATTCAAAGGCATTTATCTTGTCAATTGGAGTTTCTTTCATTGCCTCCAATTCTGCCTCGTCAATATCATATTCGTCATCAAGGTCAGCAAACTCGTCTTCGTTGTCGTTGCCATTGGCATCTGTGGTATCCTTTTGTTGCATTTTTTGACTTGTTTCATTGATCATGATGGCATTCTTAGCCTTTATGGCATTTGGCAAAGTGGCAATGTTAGCTAATAGCAAGTCAACAGTCTCTCCCGCCAAGTCTTCAGGAATGAGACCGACGGCGTTGTCGTTGTTGATGATAGACATACTGGCAAGAATCTGCAATTTGCAACCATACACACTTTGGAAGTCGGAGCTGTGCTTGATCCACAATTTGTAGAAATCAATCACGAAACCTTTAGATGTGACGAATTGAATAGTTGTGACTGGGTCGATATACAAACAACCAAACAAGATCTTCAAGATTGACAAATGGTGCAACATGTGCCCATCAAACGCGTCTTGGCTTTCCAATCTTGTGAAAATATCGAATATCTCTGGCAAAAATTGTGGTAAAAAGCTGACAAATCTTTGGTTCAAAGCCAAGATGGTCAACTCAATATCTTCAAACGCCAGGTGAACAAACACAGGGTCGGTTTCCTCGTCTTTCAAAACATTGAAACATACTTGGATCAAAGATTGAACATTTGGATTGTTCATCGTGACGTCTGGCTTTGTGAAACCTTTGTTGATTATGGTTTCGAAAAATGGTTGGAATGAGTCAAAGTATTCGTAAGCATAGGTCTCAAAAGACTCGATTGCGACCTGGAAAATCTCCCAGATAGTTGGCGATACTTCTGATCTGACAAACAAGAGCGACTCCAAAATTTCAATGACCTCGGTTAAAAACACAACCATTGCGTTCTCAAAGATAAACTTGATCAAATCTTTCAAGACAGATTCCAATTGGAGAGCAACATTTGGTGCATTGGACATGGAAATAACCAAAGTTGTCAAAGTATTCAAGATACCACAAGCTTGGATCTCCTTGTCTTCGTCGGCTCCACCGTTCGATTCCAAAATCTCAGAAGCAATCTTGATGAACTGTTCTGACAATTTCTTGCCCAATTCCACCGCATATGGTTCCAAGTTGCTAGCAAACTTCTCCACAAAGGTGTCCATGACATTAGTCAAAATATCACTCTCGTATTGCTTGGATTTCTCCAACAAGATTCCCATCAATTGAGGAGCCTGGTCCGCGACGTGTTGCGCAACCAAGTCTTCATTGACCAAAGTGGACAATGCATCTGCAGCAGTTAGTTGGATAGGGAATTGGACATCGTTTGAGAAGCATGCAACCACACCTTGGAAAATATCCTGCAAAACTTGGGTGTCAGTATACTGGTGGTTATGGAACATAGCAATGGTATCACAAGCTCTCGCAGTCAACCATGGTGTCTTAGACGATTGTTCTTGCAACAACTCTGGGTAAACAAATGTGTGAAGCAAACTATCGACTTGACCAGCAACCGGAGAAAACTTGGAATCCAATTTGTACGAGATGGTTGACAAGATTCTCAACCCACCTTCAGCCTTCATGGCACTCTCAACGCTGCCTCTGTTGTTAACTCTGTCTGTGAAGATTTCATTGACCAATTGACACAATAACCCAATGGTCTCCTTGAACTTCTTGTTGGACAAGCGGTAGATAAAGTTGATTGTGGCAACATCAGAAGTGCTCTGCTCACGATTGACGTCAAAGAAACGTCTGATGTACTCGTCAGCATCGTCTTCATACAATTCAACAGTTTCTGGTGTGGCAACCAACGTTGGCAAGACAACATGTCTGGCAATTGCATCAAGCTTCTCGTGAATCAACGACCAAGCAGGAGTCTCAATGACCTGTTCCAAGAATGAAATCATGTGATACAAGGATATTTCACTGAGCCAAACAGTCTTGGTGGACCAACGTTCGATAATCTTCCAGTATGCGTTCAAAATTTCAGGAACAAAGTTGGTTATGAATACTTGGGCAAACTGGTTGTTTTGTTTCGATCTAGTCAAGTAGCCTCCTCCGTGTCTGTTCAATAGTCTGTTCATGTTGGCAAAACACCACTTGATGGTTTTGATTCTTGCGTTGTTATTTCTGGTCTCCACGTGATCTTCGTCTAACAAGTCCTTAGGCAACGGTTTGTCGATGATCAGGATGTGGATTTGGCACCATTGGCCCAAATGGTTTGGGTCGTGCAAATAGGATGGCAAGGAGGAATAGGTTGTGAACTTGAAGATCTTGATGATCAAGTAGAGCATTTCGTCGGCGGTAGTTCCATCGCTGGCGATCAATTTGTTGGCTAAATTTTCCAACTGTGGGAACAACTTCTGGGTGACTTCTTCCAAGACCGGGTTGACAAAGGTCTCCAGTTCAAACCCGTCCCATCTGTAATTTTTGGTGTACTGATAAAGGCACAACAATCCCGTGTAAACGTGGTCGATGTTGCTTTCGTCGCCTAATAGCTTGCTGATAATCTCCGTTAATCCATCCCACTTGTCGTGACTTAAAATGGTGTTCAAGGCCGTGGACAATTGCAACCTGATCTGGTGGTTCTTGTAGGTTTCAAATAATGTGGTGATTAATTTTTCCTTAATGGCGGATTTTTCACCTTGTAATAAATAGAACGCAGTCTGCTGTTTGTTCTCTGGGACCACCCAATAGTTGACTACTCTGTTCTTGAAAAAAATGGCAGCAGCCACTTTGACACCCACAGAGGCGGTTGCGTCTGATTCCACTAATAGATCCAATAGGTAGGATGTGAAACCCTGCTGTTGCTCATATGTCTTCAATTGCTCCTCACATTGTTTTCTAGTCTGTTGATTTGGGTCCAAGGTCCCACTGAGTGCATTCAATAATGTTTGTCTATCCATTCTATCAAAAAAAAATTCAGTATGTCAAGTGGTGTTGGGAGGGAGGATCAAGTGAGTTCGTTGTTGATGGTGGAGTAGATTGTTGTTTGCCAGTGTTGTTAGTGTTGGTTTAGTATTAGGCTGTGTGGTATTTGTTACTTTGAGTGAGTGTGGGTATGCTTCTGATATTGTATGGTGATACTTGTAGTAGATAGTACTCACTAACAAAATAAGCTTAAGTACTGTAGGCAATAGTGTACAAAGGACTGCTAGTAAAAAAAAACCCACTGTATGATGAGGGATTCTCACTGTTTGGGTGGGTGAGTGGGTCCCCCTTTCTTTATGTGAAAATTTTTTCTACTGGCAGCGTCTGCTTCTCTTAGTAAAAATAAAACACCAAAGTTTCTGTGCCATCGCACACGCCCCCCTCATTCCCTCTTCTTCTCATATGAAAAAAGAAACTGAGATTGTTCACATGTACACGACTAAGTAACTTCTAGCAACAATTTTTTTCTCTCTCTCTTTTCTTTCTATGATACTCATCCTAAACACACACTTGGAATATCCAGTCTAGTCATATCCAAACACACAGCAATGGGCAAGAGCATCGAGATCAAGGGGTTCCAGATATTGTCTCTCAGACTACCAAACACCAAATCCACCCACTATATATATTTCAAGAAACACGAGATCAGAAACAGCGACACCAACAACCGATCACTATTTATCTGCAACTTACCTATAGCAACAGACTTGGCAACCATAAAGAAATTCTTCCAGAATGTGGCCATTGGATCTACTATAGAGTTGTTCTTGAACTCCTATTTGACAGACTACCCAGAAGACATCTGGATCAACTTGACAAAATTGACGTCTGACTTGGACATCACCAGCCCCGTGGACGAACAGGCAAGTAAGTTGCCAAAGAACTGTGGTGTGGTGACTTTTGTCGATAAATCGTCCTTCCAATTAGCATTTAACGCCTTGAAGAAGTTGTCGTCCAGCGGCACTGAGACAGAATGGCCAATAAGACAGTTCACGTCCAACTACTACCTAAATAAGTTCCAGCAGCAAATACTAGACCCCAATGAGTTGTCTGAAAAAGTCGCCCAGGCTTTGGTGGACTTTGACCAGGCGGAGCAAAAATCCATAGAAGCATTGCAGGAACAGAAGAGTTTGGTGGACGAGGATGGGTTCACCTTGGTGGTGGGGCCACAGAGAAAGACGAAAGCGGGTATATTGGGTAAGCAGAAGTTGGCCGCCACGGTGGAATCTGAAAGGGCCAACTCGAAGATGAAGAGCAAGGAGAAGCAAGATTTCTATAGATTCCAGATAAGGCAGCGCAAGAAGGAGGAGATGAATGACTTGTTGAACAAATTCAAGATGGACCAGGAGAAGGTTAGAAAAATGAAGGAGAAGAAGAGATTTAGACCGTACTAAGTAGAGGAGGTGCGTTTTGCATGTAATAAGTAATACAAGAAACTCATGAGCAATGAGAAGAAGCAACTTCAATTTGCAGCTAACTAGTCGGGTATGTGATGGTCTGCGTCGACCGTCTACTGCTCGGCTGGCGTTTCCGCGGAACTCTTACCCAGTTCGGCAACGCTGCGTTCGTTGTTCCGGGTTGGCTTGTCACAGCAGGAAAAGAAAGTCCGATCACCTCATTTATAGTAGCGCGGGTACTTGTTGCCTATGCAAGTTGAGATGTAGTCTTCTTTACTATTATAGATGGTTGCTTAAGTGGATAACACTTGTAGTCGCTATACTGTAGTAGTATGTAATAACCGTACAATAGATGTAGAATCTAAGTAATAATAATAGTCAATGTATTGAAAAGATAAGTTCGTTAAACAAAACAAATAAACTACTTACTCTAAAGCAAACTATATAGATATATATCTCTGAATCATAAGCTCCATCCCTTACTGTAGGATGTGTTATTTAGTAAAGGTTTCATAGTATAACATAAATGAACGTGATCGAATATCATGGAGTCTCAAAGTGGACGAGCCACAGCACACCACAAAGATGAAAAATTATAAATAGCGGCAGAATGATCTTGAACCACTTCATTGTCTGTATTACTTTTTTTTTTTGGTAAATTCGTCGCTGACTTCCAGAAACTAGATCCGTGAATCACACTCCTCGTCCAAGGAACCGTTACCTATTCATTGAAACTTTACCCATGTTCTCGACAATCAGACGAAGTTCAGGACGACTCACCAAGCAATGGTTTAGATACAAGTCCAGTTCGACTCACGCTGTCAAAACCACCTCTCCGTGGTTAACTTATGCATTGTTAGGGGTTGGATTCCTGGGGACAGGTTTCTTCCTTGGGAACTCCTTGAGCAAGAATGAAGTGTCGGCTTTGGAGCCAGCTGATAGATCTACTGCCCCACTTTCATCCTTGCTGAGCCCTGTGTATGCCAACGACGAGGAATTTCAAACAGGTTTGTCCAGGATTGTCGACATCGTTGGCAAAGACAATGTATCCTTCAATAAAGACGTGTTGGATGCCCAAAACGACTCCTTCTACTCGACGCATCATCCACCAAACCCAGAAGTGCAAAGACCAAGTGCCGTTGTCTTCCCAAACTCCACCCAGCAAGTCTCCGAGATTTTGAAGATTGCACACGAGTACAGGATCCCGATTGTTGCAAACTCTGGATTGACGTCATTGGAGGGCCACAACATGCACACCCGTGGGCCAAACAGTATTTCCGTTTCCTTCCTGAATATGAACAACATTGTTGAATTCCACCCAGACGATTTAGACATTGTGGTTCAACCTGGTGTTGGCTGGCAGGAATTGGATGACTTCTTGTTGAGCGATCCCAAGGGAAAGAATTTGAAATTCGGTCCTGATCCAGGTATCGGTGCTAACATTGGAGGTATGGTCGGTACTAGTGCATCCGGTACTAATGCTTTCAAGTACGGAACCATGAAGGAAAATGTCGTCAACTTGACTGTGGTTTTAGCCGATGGTACAATCATCAAAACCAGGCAAAGACCAAGGAAATCTAGTGCGGGTTACCATTTGACAAGATTGTTTATTGGAAGTGAAGGTACGTTGGGGCTCGTCACTGAGATCACTTTGAAATTGCACGTTCGTCCAAAGTTTGAGTATATCACTGTTGCCGCATTCCCAAGTATCAAAGATGCTACCTCTGCTGCAGCAACTATTATTGCTAAAGGAATCCAGCCAAACGCAATGGAAATTTTGAATGAAACCATGATGGCTTTTGTTAACGAGACGTCTGATCCTGATAAGAAGAACTTGGAAACTCCTACGTTGTTCTTCAAATTGGGTGGGCCAACTGAAGAGTCTGCCGAAGAACAAGCAAAGTTAGTTGAAGTAATTGCCAAAGAGCACAACGTGATTAAGCTCCAAACGAGTACCAACGAGGAAGAAAATGCAGAGCTTTGGGCTGCAAGAAGAAACGGTCTTTGGTCAACATTCCAGTTTGGTTCTAAGGTTTTGCCAGACAAGGATGATGTGCAAATATGGACCACTGATGTCGCTGTTCCAATATCCAAGTTATCCCTCGTCATCACCGAGATCAACGATTACTTAATTGAACAGGGATTGAAGAACAAGTTCTCCGTTATGGGACACATTGGTGACGGTAACTGTCATTTCTTGATTGTCTACAATTCCCCAGACTACCAAAAAATCCACCACGTTGTTGACCATTTGGTCACAGAAGCTATCCGTTACGATGGTACATGTACCGGTGAACATGGTGTTGGTGTGGGTAAGAGAAGATACTTGCCATTAGAGTTGGGTGAGACTACCATTGACACTATGAGACAAATCAAACTTGCATTAGATCCTAGACGTATCTTAAACCCAGACAAAATCTTCAAGATTGATCCAAACGAAAACTTGGACGAAGAATTGGATAAAGGTTCAGTCAAGGTGGTGCCACATTGTATGACGAATCATTAGAGGTGTATAGCACAATAGAAAGATTTTGTATTACTAGTACGTCCAATATCAGAAATCAAATAAAAAAAACATTTGTTATCTTCTAGTCTAAGTAAGCTTAATTCTAACAGCTCTGACTTGAGTGTATTCCTTCAAGACTTCTTCACCCATTTCTCTACCGA
>JAJMBE010000163.1:0-22374 GCA_030565125.1 Candida pseudoviswanathii
GTTCTAAGGCTAACGACAAGATTGCCAAGAGAGCTAAGGCTGCCGCTGCTGCTGGCATCACCACTACTGCCACTGCTTAAATAGAGTAACCGGTTAAACCGCTCCTCTTTCTTCTTCACTGTATATTATTTTTAGCGTCAATAGCAACGACAAGTTCCTGGTTTTTTTGATTAGATGTTCGTGGTTGCAAACTTGGTGATCTTTTTTTATTATAGCTTGGGATTAGGGTTATAGCCCTCATTTCTCTCATCTTGGGTTCCGCACGTCTACATTTTTTCTACGTAGCACGCTGTCTGGCCCACGCTGTGCGAACCAACGGGGTAGGCGAACAAAAAAAAATTATCAGAGTTTTTCTTCACATAGTGTAGGATAGTGTTAGCACAGTATCGAATTATTGTATGTGACAACCAGGTGATATCTATTGGGAGACATGACTTTACGTTGAATGCTAGAGGAGGGATGGACAATATCGTGTTGAGAAGATACCCTAAGGGATAGGAGAGCCCGGGAACCCAGGAACCAACAATGGAAGTCAGCCCATGAATCACTGACTACAAGACCCAGTTATACTAACATATGACCTACTTTCTAGTGAAAAATGGCTAAATCTAAGAACCATACCGCCCACAACCAAACCAAGAAGGCTCACAAGAACGGTATCAAGAAACCAAAGACCTACAAGTATCCATCCTTGAAGGGTGTTGATGCCAAGTTCAAGAGAAACCACAGATACGCTTTGCACGGTACTGCTAAGGCTTTAGCTGAGGCCAGAGCTGAAAAGTCCGCTTAAGTTCGAATGAATGAGGTTCTGAAATGTTCTAATTGTATCATATGTTCATAACACAATTGTATTTTTCTGTTTGACGATTTAGAAGAAGAAAATTCATCATGTTCAATGGAAGTACAGTTTATGTATCGGGTTTTTATTAGGGTATTAATAAAAAGCTTTCTAAATTAATAGTAACAGGGAAGTTTCGTTTTAGTTTTTTGCTAGCCTACTGTAGTCCACCTCCTTTTTTTCTCTAAGAGTAATCCAAGTGTGTTGCAAAAACCCAAAAAAATAGGAATTACAAACATTACCTTCTTTCGGGGCAGACAACAATCTATCAGCACAATGACTGAAAATTCATCTAAACGTTATAGAGTTTATATCAAGAATCTCAGCTACGAAACAAGCGAAGGTGATTTGGAAGAGCTATTCAAGAAACACGAACCGTAAGTGAAGGCACCCACGGAGATATCCACCCAAATCACACCTATCATCCATTACTAACCTAGCTCAAGAATCAATGTCTTGACTCCCAGCTATACGATCCATTTCAGCAGAAGTGGAAGACATAGACCATTGGGGATCGCCTACGCTGAGTTCAAGACCCAGGAACAGCTTGATGCTGTGATCCGGGAGTTTGACGGATACGCTTTACAAAACAGAAAAATCACCGTCAAGAAGCACTTGCCTTATAATCCAGGCAACCGTCGCTTCTCCTTGAAATCCAACAAGTCTGAACTGCCCAAGAATGGATCCAGTAACAAATCGATTGTTTCCAGTGATGACAATGCTGCTGACGATGCCACCAGTTCAGGCAATGTTCCGGTGCTTGTTTCGGTTGCGCAGCCAATCGTGTTGCCAGTCAACGATAGCTCGTCAATTGGCTCGGATAAAAAGAAGTCGACTTCAAAGTCAGAGATCTCCACTGATACTATTCTTATTCCAAAAGCCCATGGTAAAGTAACTGATGCAACATTGAGAGAGTTCTTCAAGGATTACAGTCCTACACAAATCTACATCTTCAGAACCAGAAAACCAAAGCTCAACCCGATCAATCTTACGGGCTCGTATGTTAGTGTTTTGGCCACGGTTGACGCATCTCAAACAAAGTTGGATGATATCATTACCAATTTGAAAGCACAGAAGCTTAACGGGAAATACGTGAACATGAAGCCTGCCTATATGTCGAAAGTTGCCGAGGTGGAAAAAGCCGCTACCAGATTGAGTTCCTTGGAAGTCATTGAAGGAAGCAGCAGCAGCGGCAACAACGTTGAAGTCAACGTTAATGAAGCAGAAACTACTGCTGAAGAGAAGAACGCCGAAGAAGAAAGCACAGTCCCTGTTGAACAAGATTCTGGAAACCAGGAAGTTGCAGCTATTAATGACTAGGGTTTTTGCAGGAGGTTGTGCTTGCTATTCTGGCTCGGGGTCGCGTGCTGTTTCAGCTATTCACAGCCCTACTACGGCACACATCCTGCTAATTACTACGATACAAGCGACCTTAGCCCTTTTTTTTATATATATAAATGTGTATTAAGAATAAAACAACTCGAAAACCCTAAAAATATTTAATCATGCATTTCTTTTCTCTTTTGCTCCGCTATGTAATTTGTACAGTGAAAGTTATAATGTAGAAGAATTCCTTAATTAAATAATTTATTCAGCGGTTTTTTGAGTACCACGTAACAAACCAGTTCTTCTAGCAGCGATCAAACCAGCCTTTTGACCGGAAACAGCACCTCTAGAAATAGTAGAAGCTTTACCAATGTGTTGATGGTTACCACCACCATGAGGATGGTCGACTGGGTTCATGGCGACACCTCTGGTCTTTGGCCAGGAGTTTCTCTTGACCTTGTATTTGTGGAAGGCTCTACCAGCTTTCAATAATGGCTTGTCGATTCTACCACCACCGGCAACGACACCAATGACACCTCTAGCATCAGAAGAGATGATCTTCTTGGCACCGGATGGCAATTTGACTCTAGTTTTGTTTTCATCTGGGTTGTGACCAATGATGATGACGTAGTTACCAGAAGTTCTACCCAAAGCACCTCTGTCACCAACCTTTTCTTCAACGTTGGAAACAATGGTACCTTCTGGACAAGCACCCAATGGCAAGATGTTACCGACGTTCAAGGAGGCCTTCTTACCGGCGTAGATGAATTGACCAGTGTAGACACCTTCGTTGGCAATGAAGGTTTCTTCTCTCAATTTGTATCTGTATGGGTCACGGAAAGCAACCTTGGCCAATGGAGCACCTCTACCTGGGTCGTGGATGATTTGCTTGACAACACCACGGATGTAACCGTGACGTTCAGCGTAGTCCAAGGTTCTCAACTTGGCAGCACCCTTTCTCAATCTGGTGTGGGATGTGAAAATAGAACCAGCACCTTTTCTTTGGTTACGAATAACTCTACCTGTAAAAAAAAGTTGTTAGTATTCATAGTGTCTAAGATTGTTGTCCGAAAAACAGTTTGACTATTGGAGTTCACGTTGGGACTGTTACTTCTATCATTATTCCCATGAAGATTGGTTTCGTAGTATCCCTAGACATATTCTCTTTCCATGTTCTGGTCTGTCCTTCTTCAAACACTTCAATATCCCATGATCCCTCTTAAACTCCAATTAACTATCTCTGTCTCTCATTCCATGTAGGTGGTCATATCACATACCCATTGTTTAGTGATTGGTTTAGTACAAAGTATGTGAAAAGTATTTCTAACAAATTTTTTTTCTACTTTTGCAAGAAGTTTTTTTTACACTAACTGTGATGGTGAGACTGAGACTGAGACTGGGTGAGACTGAGGGACAATACCGCCAGAGAGTGCTTCGCACGACGCTCGCGGCACTGCATGGTAGTGAGCGTTTGCGGGAGAAACAGTGTAGGAAAAAAGTGTATGGTAGTGCGCGAACTAAGCTAAGAGAATAATGTGCAGGAGGGCCAAAGATTGGGAAATGTGGTTACAACCCTAATGTGGATATAGTTGCACGTGATGTAGATTGAAACTGAGTTGGGTTTGTTGCAACAAGATGCCGTGACAGAAAGACTAGAGATGATACAATTGCAAGTCGCCCTCCATATCTCTCTTGGGACGTGGAAATCTGATCTTGGGAGTACGTGGTGGGAGTTTCTTCGACCTGGAAGTGGTGGTGGCTCAACAGGGGACTCTCCCTCTTACTGCATGCATTCAATGATTTCTAAGAGTGACCATAGATATGCTAGAAGCAATAACCGTTTGTCTTCTGTTGGTAATCATTCTAAGGTATTCTCCACTTTTCGTATTAAATTTGCAACAAAATTCACCCAAACTGAGTTGGCTAAATGATATTGCCAATTGTTATATCTAGGGCTATCCAGACTTCCCATCTACAAGAGAAACTTAATACCGCCAGTTGGAATAGTCATACTACTATCGCAGTTACTTCAATAGCTTTCATGAAGTCACCCTACCTTGTTGGCTACAACTCAAAGCTAGCGTGTATCCCGCGTGTATTCTCTGGTAACAAAGCCCATTATCCACAACCAAAGAAAAAAAAGAGATGCGCCGAGGAGTGTGATGATCTTCGATGAGTTAGCAACACACTAATCACCCACACCCTCCGATGCTAACAAGGATATCATTTCAACAAAAGATCAGGTTGTGTTTCCTTAGCCAAGCGCGTTGCTGGTCCTTGGTGCCCCACGTTCCTGGATCTTCCCAACTACATACCGGAAAAGTTTCGGACCAAGTTCGTTATTATGCACTGAGCGCTCTGCATGTGGAGAACACGAAGAGGAAGCAGAGGAGGAGGAAGCAGAAGAAGAAGAAGAAGAAGATGACGAAAGAAGACAAGCCCGTGGTGCCGGAGACGATACTAGAGAGGGTGGATATGGTTATGGACAGAACTGATGAGTTACCGCGTCGAAAGGTGGAGAAAAGAAAGGAAGTTTACTTCCATACTTCTGCCAGCAATATCACCGATAAAGTCATTGAACAGAGCATTGCCCCTAAGAAGGAAGACATCGCACAACTAGCACATAACCTCGACCGAGTTTTATTCTCACCAGGGGTTCATTTCTTACAGGATCCTCGAACCAGAATTTATAACTTCTCGCCATTCTTAAAGAAGGTCATCAGCTACGAGGATTTCAACTTTGAGTTGATCCCAGGATTCACGCCTGCTTCTAAACATTCTATATTGTTGGAAAATGCCAGGAATCTAAAGAAACAGTTTTATTCAAGTACGTCGGCCATGACCCATATGTTGTCCAAGTTTTACGCCTTGTTGAATAACTGTTCAACCCTGAGTCGGCCCCGCGTTGGTAATATTTCCTTCGATGGACTTTCCTTCCATTTACCAGCGAGTTTGATTGTCCAGCCTCGTGGAGAGTTCTATGACGAAGCTACGAAAACCACAAAGCCAATCTACTCAATCCTGTCTGATAAGTCCTGTGACTCGGAGATGATCCTTAGTGCCATGGGGAACTGCTTGGAAGTATTGTTGACTAACCCGGAGGATGAATTTGTCAAGTATCGTCGAGACCACGATGGGAACACACCAAAGCAAATCCCAACTACTTACAACTATGCTTCCTATGGAGGGTTTCTCATGAGATCGCAGTTGGATTGTTATGATGAGAGGTTGCCTGGGAATGGAACCTTTGATTTGAAGACAAGAGCAACAGCCAATATCAGATACAGCTCGGCTGATGTCTCCAAGGCTCATAGTGACTACCAGATCTGGAAACTAAAGGGAAATTACGAGTCATATGAGAAAGAGTATAGAGACTTGATCAGAACGGGTGCTATGATGAAGTACATGTTTCAAGCTAGGATTGGACAAATGGATGGGATTTTCCTTGCGTACCACAATATCAATTCTATCTTTGGGTTTGAATACTTGCCGCTTGAAGAATTGGACAAGATATTTTATTCGTCAAGAAACTCTGATCTGCACCTATTCTCGAACGTGGACGAAGTGGACCTAGACACATTGACTGACAATCTTCCTTCGTTGATTGGTGAATCCCAGTTCAAGATTTCCATGGAGATGTGGGAAACGTTGATGACGGATCACATCTTGAAGGATTTGAACAAGGGTTCGAAGGACATGCATAAATCATTCAGATTGATTGTTGAACAGTCCCATTCTTGGAAGTTCCCTGTGGCGTTGACGGTGTCTGTCGTCCCAGTGACGAAGGAAGACGTTGACACGTTAGAAGGATTGTCGGAGCGTTTCCCAAGCAGCTTCAAGCTGAAGTTGACTCCCGAGCAGAGATTGGAGAACCTCGCCAACCACGCTAAGCAATTGAAGGAGTTTAACCAAAGAACCATCGATACAAAGAACACCTTGCAGTATAAAATAAGAATGAGACGAGCTTCCATTGATGGTAGAGACACCTTCCCTAGTGTGTTGCCAAGCACAAAGTTCAAAGACTGGAAGGTCACTTACACCATTACAAAGAAGAAAACAGATACAAAGAGGGTTATCCAGCTGCTTGACTTGGGCATAAGGGCTCTCACTTCCGAGCTACGTGAGTCCAAAGTTTCTGCGTTCAGACGCAAGATGGATATGATACATACTGCCTATGAAAAGATTGGTTCAATCAGAAAGAAGGCTTGGGAGGCTAAAGAAGGGAAGCCAGTGGTGTATGAGCCCAAGTATAAGTTTTAAGGAGCCACACCACACCACACCACACCTCACCATTAGCGCTACTGTATATAGTACATGAATAGAAGAGTCCATGTATAGACGGAACCTTTCCCATAATCTGCTCTTCTCTTGATAGCCGAAATCACAAGTGGTTCGGTTCGGCAGTAACGTGAAGTTACACAATGTGGTAGGTGTAGATAATAACTTCATGCCTGGTTACGTCGACAAGCCAAACGGGTTGCCGCAAACACAAAAGAAAGTAACTGGTGGCAAAAAATTCTCGAGCGATTTCTCACGGACCAGGATGGCCGGTGAGGGGAATTTTCTCTTTATTTTTTTCTGCTGCTGCCCACACGCGTCGGGGGGTTATGTTTTTTTGTTGGGGCGGGGGGGGGGGGGCCCACGATAGGGCGGGACGCAACTCAGCTGAAAAGTCAGAGGGAGAGGCAGAGGGAGAGGGAGAGAAAAAAAATAAAATAACCGGTGGATCTGTTGGGGGATGCCGTTGCAGAAATCCCCTCCTCCTCTTACTCCCCGTCCGTGGGGCCACAAGGGGAGTGTGTAACATTTTCAGATGGAGGAGGAGTAGTAGTCTCCTCTTTCCCACCCACTGCCAGTGTGACTCAGAAATATTCCAGATGAGTCAATGTGTTCCCATTAGCACTTCCGTTGACCCTATGAGTCGCGATAAGCAAGCTGCAGACCACGGAGTTTTCACTCTGGAAAAGACCCATGAGACCGAATGTACGGGAAATTCACAGATCCGCTGATAATCTCTACAGATATTACGTAATGTTTGTCATTGCTTGTCATCGTGCATTCGTATAAATCACACAAACAGACATCCTCTTAGAGAATTTTGGAAGAAGTAGGGAATTTGTGAGATATCCCATATTTCTGGGAATGGCCACCACGTTGTGTGTTGTGCGGGTTTTGGGCGAGTGCGGTCCTCTCCTGCCGCGGGCCATGGCCATGGCCACTCCCCTGCAGTCACTCGTTTCAGAAACAAGAAGGAAAATTTTTTTCTTCTTCTCTTCTGCACATTTTTTTTTGGTGCTGATAACACACCACCTGCGCACGCACGGATTGGCTCCTTTTTATTATTACTTGCACTGTTTTGCAGGTTAGCCTAATCGGGTAAAGATATTCGGATTATTATCCCGTTGCTCGTTCAAGCGGACGCGGGCCACACCCACCACAAAAGCGAAATAGAGAAAAAAAGCAACACCGTGCTAAAAAAGAAAGCACGGAAAACCTCCTCCCTCCCTCCCCTCTGACCCTCAAGTCCCATAACCTGCCCGGAACTCGGAGCGTGGAGAATGGGGGGAAAGAGACATGAAGGGTTCGAATGGTTATAGAGAGATAGTGTTGGGGAGAGGGATATTCTACGCCACGTTGACAATCTTTGGATCTCTTTTTTTGTTGAGAAGGATCTATCCCTTTCGGACAGTATAAAGTTCGTATCTTCGGAACAATTCAGTGGGCGTGTATAGGTGGACAAGATAGACCCAAAACAAAAATTTGCAGGTTTTACGTTCCCCTCCTTTGTAATAGGCGTAATTTGCAAAAAAAGGAAGGGCTAGAAATATAAAATGCCATCTGCGTAACCTGTAAAAAAAAAAAATTCTCTCGTTCCTTTTTCTTCTGGTTGTGGGTTCCGTTGGTGCACACCTGGTGACAGCGGTGGCAGCAGCACCAGCGGAACAGCGGCCGAAGCAGATGAGTAAGAAAAGAAAAAATTACAAAAATTGCCAGAAACATGACACTGTATATAATATAACCAAATATCCAACCTTTTCTTTCATTTCTTCTTTCTACTCTGTTCTTTCTTTACGTTAAACTACTTTCATTTGTTCAGAAGTATCTACCCCCCAACCAACAGTTGTTACAACAACACACATACATATCCTAGAGCATGACTAATAATCATAAAGTCACATTTGATTTCTTTGACATTAATACTCCGATGCAACAATCACAGCGAAATAAACAACTACCACCGATCTCAACCTCAGGCGAATATGAATACTCCACCAGCCCCAATAGCCCCAACCCAGCAAACTTGAAGTTCATCAACTCTTCCTCCTCCTTGAACTCCCTTTTCGACAATGCACCTCCGTACAACCGATCCACCTCAACTGCCACCATAACTCCAGTGTTATCTAGAAACGACTCCAACTTGTTCAAAGCCAACTATAGCTTGGTGCAGCAGTTCCACCCAACCATCCAAGAACTTGAATTCACCAAAACTGTCGACTCCAAGTTATTGCAACACTCCCAGAAGCAGCAACAACAACACCAACAAAAACTCATTGTTGTCTTGGTTGGTTTGCCAGCTAGCGGGAAGTCCACCGTCTGCAAACAACTCGAATCCTTCATCAACACATCGACGCCATTCAAGTCCCACATCTACAATGCCGGCGACGTGAGAAGAAGAAAATCATGCAGCGAGTTCAACGACGCCAAGTTCTTTGACCCAAAGAACGAGCAAGGCAAGAGGGAAAGAGAGCTCTACGCCACCATCACTGTGAACAACTTGATCAACGACTTGAACTCCAACATGGTTGACGTTGGGTTCTTGGACGCCACGAACACCACGTTGGCCAGAAGACAGCGCATGATCAACACCTTGCACGCCAGCATCCCTGACGGTAAGGTTGTCATCTTGGACGTCCAGTGCAACAGCGACAGGTTGTTGAACTACAACATCAGTTGCAAGTCCAGCAACAACGACTACAAGGACAAGGACTACTCCTTGGCGATCCGTGACTTCAATGAAAGATCCAAGAACTACAAGAAGGCATACCAGCCAATTACCCAGGAGGAATTGGACGGTTATGGCGACAAGGTCGACATGTATGTTAAATGCGTCAATGCTGGTGAATCATTCGAGTTTAGCAATGTCAAGGAGAGCTTTGTCAACGACGAACAAAAGGATCAGTATCCTTGGTATGACATCTTGTCTAGTTTTAAAGACAACTATTATGAATTAGAAGGTAAGAAGTATTTTGAAAAGGTTAACAATTGGTATAACTAGGATTAGGGTTCTTTTATTGTTATTATTATTATTATTATTTTGGGTTATTTGAGGTTTTATTCTTAGAATGTTTGATTTTTATTGTTTTTTATATAGAAGGTTTATAGAGAAAGTGATACACTTAGAGATAGATTATATGACGGATTCTTTTTATTATGGTTTACTTGCATTCTACTCAGTAATTACCACCTCTTAATCCTGGGATTACACGGGAAGAACCACCACCGCCACTCCCTCCGAAGTCCCGGAGACCCGGCACTGATGAACCACCACGACCGCCATTTCCAGAGCCTGGATTTCTTGCGCCGTTAGCGTTGCTTGCTGCAGCAGCGGCAGCAACAGCAGCGTTCTTGGGGTCTTCCATGACGGCATTGACGTTGTTGTTGACGGTGTAGTACCATGCACCGGTCTTATCGTCCGTGTAGACCGCATCTTTCCATGCCATAGGATCGTTCGGTCTGGCACGAGACCAGAATCTTGCTGTCTTGTCTGAACCGGCAGTACACAATAAATGTCCCATTGGATGGTACTCTAATGCATGGATAGCCTTTTCATGAGCGTAAGGAATCTTCTGAATAGCATCGACAGTGTTTGTGGGGACGTTGGCAGCGCCACCACCGTTATTTCTCTTTGGGATAGATTCGTTGGAGTCTGGGATGTAGGAGTCAAGTAGGAAGTTGCTTATAGAACCATTGTAAGCAGCGGTAGTGACCATCGATGCATGCACGGGGTGCCATGCCACACACGACAAATCAGTCTCAGAGTCTCTTATAACCAACATGTCCTTCATGGTTCTGATATCGAAAATCCTGCAACTTCTATCTCTCGACACCGACGCCAACAACCGTGCGGTACCGTTTGGCTGGAATCTTGTCTTGTTCACCGTGTGCTTGAACCCATGCAATGTAGAAATACAAGTCGACTGCCTTGGATCCCACAACTTGATCAAGTTATCCTTCGATCCACTCACAATCAACCCCAAATCAGGGTGCCAGTCACAACTCTTAACTTCCCAATTATGTCCCTTCAATGTCCTTTCTTCCTTACCATTATTGAAATTCCAAATCTTCAATACCGAATCATCACCACACGTTAAAAACTTCAGATCGTTGGGCGAGAAGGCGATATCTCTAATCCCGTTCGAATGGGCGTTTATATTATTAACATTGTTGAAATTAGGCTGCCAGTACTTGACAACCCCGTTCTGGTCACCACTCAATAACCACTCATCATGGTTACTGTACTTCATTGACAAGATAGCACTCTCATGAGCCTGCATAATAGTTTCAAAGTTGAACGTCATCCCGTTCCACAACGTCAACTCCCCAGAGTGGGACGCAACCACCAACCTTCTTCCCTCGGGCGTCCATTTAACAGTGTTTATGGTGTGTTTGACTTTATTGGACGACAAATGCACAAACTTGGACTGAACGTCCATCACAGCCATGTTGTTTTTATTGTTTCTTCTATTTAGGTTATTACTTGAACCGTACGCCATAGAGGGTAACAAGTCAATTAAATAGGAAGATTCCGGTCGTATCTTGCCTATAGGCTGCTGTGCATGGCTCGTCAACCCCAACGACTTCTCAATGTACCATCGTCCCATGTTGTTGCCGTGGTCTGCTATTCTCCTAAACGCTTGTTTCTTCTCCTGACTGGCCAATTGTTGTTCGAGGTTTTGCTGGTAAGCTAGGTACTTCTCCTGCAGCTTAGGGTCTCGTGGTTTGTTAACACGTCCATTGGAATGATGGTGGCGATTGCCACCGTAGTGATTGTTGTTTCTTCTATACATCGGTGCTTGACTGGCGTTATCTTGTTGCTGCAACTGAAGACCGGGCTGGAAAATTTTTTTGTTGACTGTTGGTAAGAGAAAAGAAGAAAGTCAATCGCGAGTTTAGAGTCACGTGAGAGATCTTTCAAGAGAGAGAGAGATATATTCGGTCTGGAACCACGTCTCACAAACTACAACCCTTTGGGTTTAGCTCTCCATCGGCTGTCTAAAACCATACCTGTGGATTGAGCACAGGGGGATCCACAGTTTTCTGCTTTACACTGTTCATATGATTCTTTTTTTTCCTTCCACCTTAACCCAAGCAGTCACATTTTCTTAGGCAATTTTCTTCTTTTTCTGTGGGTCTGGCTAGCCCACATGTCTTTTTTCACTGCCTTAAGCTGACTAAATAAATACTCCGCTTCTGAGTCCACCACAAAACTCCTACATATTCATTTCAACCCATACTGCAACCATGGTCGAAGTATACTTCCACGACGAAAAGGACACCCTTGACAACTTCACAGAGGCTCACAACTCCGGCGAGCCAGTCAGTTTCGCTCAGCTTGAAGAGTTGGGAGTCATCTACAGGTACATCACCAGCCAGGACGACTTGGACAGCTTGGCCAAGGAAAGAGACTACAAGAACAGGGACGTTGTGAACTTGAACTTGGCGGCTTTCAACAACGACCTTGACGCATACAACGCCAAAATGCAGCAGTTTTACAAGGAGCACTACCATGAGGACGAAGAGATCAGATACATTGTGGACGGCGAAGGGTACTTTGACGTCAGGGACAAGAACGAGCGCTGGATCAGGGCAAAGTTGACCAAGTTCGACTTGTTGATCTTGCCCGCTGGTATCTACCATAGATTCACCTTGACTGACGACTTGAAACAAGTCACGGCTGTCAGATTGTTCAAGGATGAACCTAAATGGGAAGCCATTAATAGAGACACTGGTAGAGAAACCTTTGCCCGTGAAGAATACGCCAAGAGCATTGCCGTGTAGGTAGGTTCCTAGATATGTTTATTTATTGATTAAAGAATACATGTGTGTTTTATTATCCTTTGACTATCTTGATCTTGTTTGAAGTTATCCAGCTCTCCAACTTCTTTCTGCTCTCAGTCAACTCCTTATCCAACTTCTCACGCTCCGTCTTCAATTCTTTGATCTCAGTGTTGAGGATCTTGATCACGTCGTCGACGGATTTCTCAACCAATACGCCACCGATCATCTTGAAGCATTTACGGTTGGTTCTCTTCTCGGGAGCAATCGAGCTCAAGGACTGGTCGACTATGAGATGTTCTTGCAATTGCGAGGTTATGGTGCCTAGCTGCGACTCCAATTCAGCTATTATCTCCTGCGACCTGTTGTATTCCTGCTGTAAAATCTGGGATTTCCTTTCATCGGATATGGTGTCTGACATGGTTGGTGGTGGTGTTGATGGAACTCTAGATTTTTCCACGGCCAGAATTTTTTTTCCTTCCTTCCAGTTGGCAACATCAATTGATCCAAAAAAGGGCTCTGTCTTTATCAAGCTATTAATCTACAAAAATCAAGCGAACTATAAGCAAAACAAGCACACCTACTCTTCTTCGTCTTCACCGGTGGTTGGGATCTTGTCCAAGTTGTCCAACAATTCAGTCAATTTCTTAGCACCGAGTTCAAAGTATTCTTTCTGCGCACGAACCAACACCTTCAACAAGTCAATGTTCTTCGAAGGCTTCAAAAGCTTCTTCATTTCCAAGACAGCAACTTCGGTAGCACTCACAAACTCGTCTTCTTTGCCAATCAATTCTTCGTTTTCAGGATCCAGTTTTTCAAACTTGTTTCTCAAGACGTCAAATTCGCCTCTGGTGGAGTAAACCTTCTTGCGCAACTCATTGACCTTGATGAAGCTCTCATTCAAGATCCTGACCAACTCAGAGTTCAAGCTGGTCATGATCTGTTTATCTTGGTCTAATCTAGCAACGGCGATTTCTTGGTAAGTCGAGGAAACTTGCAACAAGGCAAAAGACAACGGGTTCTCTGAGGCTTTCAATTCCTCGCTATTCTTCAAACACACTTCAGCCAAGTGCCCGTATAAAGTCTTTGGTACTTGTGGAGAAGTTGGCTGGATCTTGACAGTGTCGGCGGATTCTTCATCAGCGCCTTCACCTTGTTCTTCACCATCCTTCGTGTCCTGCCCAAGCAAGACTTTTTCCAATTCCTGTGGGGACGATGCGTTTCTCAACTGGCTGAACTTCTGGCCAATCAACCCACTGACATTAGCGTCCTTGATTCTATTTATGGCGTAGTTACCTGGTGGGTAATCGTAGCTGACTTTACCGTAGGTCTCATTGGTTGATTGGATCAAATCGGTGTACAACTTCAACAACAAGTCGCAGTTTGCTTCTAACTGCAAATAGTCCTGAGGCAACTCACTGATCTCAATATCACCGTTGGTATTCTTGGCTAATTGCTCCAAGTGCTTGAGCTGTTCGGAAATCAACTGGGACGTTTTCGAAGTGTATGGCTGGATCGACTTGCTCAACAGGTCGCCTGTCTTGCTGAACGATTCCTTGACTTGGTCAACGGTAGGCAACGACTCCTGGAAGGACTTGAAGTCAAATGATGGAAATGAGAATGACATTGTGGGTAACTGTGGGTGGGCTTTTTTGGTGGAAAGTGGAGGGGGGCCAGATCAAAAAGGTGTTGGCTTCCTGTGTTTTTTTTTTCTGGGTTCGAGTGTGGGTGTGTGTTGGCAAAAAAGAAGTGAGGATTCCATTTTTAGATTACGAGGACCAACTGATAGTGCCAAAGGGATGGATAGGGCTGTGGGTTTCAATGGGTCACGACGAGCATGACGTGGGATTGTTGAAGGTTAAACAAGATACGATTCTGGAGTAGCAACAGCTAGTAAGCTCTACGGAGACAGATGGCAGAGCCTCCAGTGCTGTCTCGAGATGTCGCATGTCAGTTTCATGTCGTGCGACAACCCATTACAACAATCTGCCTCTGAAAAATCGTAAACACTTACCAGCCTAACATGACAAGCTCAATCATGACAGAGACTATGGCCCCATACTACAAGAAACAGGCATCGTATCAAGACAAACGATATACGCAAAACAAGTCTGGTCTCATTGAGCCAATCATACGGCATCGAATCCAGGACTCCATCTTCTACAAGCAACATCTATACCTCACCAACGAAGCCACCATACTTCCCGTCATCACCCAGCATGTGCATTTCATCGGCGGCACGGATTCGTCCAACCGGCCAAGTGTATTCATCTCGTGTTTGTTCCGGATGCTAGAACTAAAGCCATCCAAGGAGATAATCACGACGTACCTCACGCAGCTCAACTTTAACGAGTTCAAGTACCTCACGGCACTAACGTTGATTTACATCCGACTAGTGTACAAGAGCGAGGAGATATACACGATCTTTGACCCCTATTTCCAGGACTTCAGGAAGCTCAGGGTGAAGTTGAAGAGCCCCGTGTTTGACCTGATGAAAATCCCCAGACATTACACCCTCTCGCACATGGACGAGTGGGTCGATGCGTTATTGACAAAAGAGAGAGTGATCGATTTGATCCTACCGAGACTAGTGCCTAGGATGACCTTGGTGGAACGTGGCTTGGTTACGCCTAGAAAGTATTATGTTGAACAAGAGGAGGTAAAGGAGGGAGCCAGTGATGATGATGATGATGATGATGATGACGACGATGAGTACGTCAGTGATAGTGATTGATGTGTCCACTCCGTATTGACCGTCGACAGGCATACGAGAGAGTATTCCAGGAGTCCTGTCTTCTCTACATCGCTGGATGCACGGGTCTTGCAGGGCAGAAAGTTAATGAAATGGATGTGCTTTCCTGTTAGCTATTAGAGTTATCAAATGAATAACCTACAGGTGTGACTTTTAGTTGTGTATAGAATAACAGAACGAATGAACAAGTGTATATTAAGTAAACTTAAAGTAGTTCCTTCTGAGAAACCAGGTTAGACTGGGGTATGTGAAGTTAGTAGCATTTCACCTATTTCTTTCACGAAGACACCGAATCGTTACGAGAAACATATCTTTCTCTATGCAATAAAGAAGTCCTGGTGCAAATTTCTTCCGCACCAGATGGCAATTTGTGAGTTTTTATACCATCTGAATGAAAAAATCTAAGGGGTGTGTGTGTGGATAATTGTGCACGTGCTACAATTTGTCAATATACAGTACGTTCAATTGTCAACCCCGAAATCTAAGACCAATTAAAGTAGCAGCATACGTCATACGTATGGAGAGAGTGAGCGTAAGAACCTTATGTTTCCAAGGTTACAGTGACAGCAAGACTAGTGATAAGGTCGTTGGCTGTGCCGCGAGACGAGTAATTATTGTAATCAGTGAGACATCATGAGATGTAGCAGCGATTGTGTTCCGGCATCACCCAGTTTGGTAAGCTCACACTTACTATTAGATGCTGCTTATCTGAGTGGTTCCAAAGAGATTGGTCATCGTCGACCTATAAGATTGTGTGAGGTCCACCTTCAATGGCCCTATGAACTCTCTTGCAAAGCGAAATCAAAGTTCTACTCTTTCTTTAGACCACATATACGTTGATTCACACCCACTTGGGACCAACTACCTCACTTCATCAATAGCACCACCCCCTCCCGTGATATCACCATTCTTAACGCGTTACGAACCCTGACATTTCGATTTCGCGTTTTCTCGTTTCAACAAGCCCCATTCCAAAGCAAACTCCAACAATCACAGCAAGAAAAAAAATAAAAAATCCATGACGTATTGCCCAAACCACTACTTTTCTTGCTTCCAATATAAACAACCGATCCGGGACACACAGGTATGGCTATAACGAACTTACTAGAAGCGCAAGACACGCGATCCGAGGCCAGCATGCACCTGGTGTCCAAGACCAAGATCATATTCATCGTGATCCTATTCGTTGTATCGTTGGCGCTGTTTGTTTTCCAGACCGAGTTCACCTCGCAGGCGTACAAGTTGAAGTTCCTGGAGCCGGTGGTGCTATTAGTGGTGACGCACGGGTCGTGGTGGTTGTTGTGGCCGTTGCAGGTCATTTTCGTATCGTTGTGGAGAACGTTCGGCAAGATGAGGAAAGCGGATAAGCAGGCGACGATCGTGAGTTCTGGATCGGGCATCCAGTACCAGAGATTGAACTCGACGTCGGGGTTGTTGGGAGGCGACGAAGGCGAGGCGATACAGGTTCCTTTGGAACATATCGATTATTACAGCTATTTCAAAAAGTGCATCGTCAAACAGTTTCACAACGTCTACCATACTTCCATCTTGATATACCAGGCCAACGTAAAGGGAGACAGATCCACGACACATTTGAACCTGATCATTGACGAGAGCCCCCATATTTCCAGTTCCAGCTCCATAACCGCTTGCATTAAAACGTTTGTCGCTACGCCGTCTATCAGATACGTTTTATGGAAAGCGTTGCTTGTCACTATTGTGTTGACCGTTGCTGGGTTCACCTGGTACGGTGCCATGTCCATGACGTATGCCGCCGATGTGACAGCCATTTACAACTGTTCTGCGTTCACTGCCTACGCATTTGCCATTCCTTTGTTACACGAGAAGTTCTCGTGGTTGAAAGCCAGTTCGGTGATCATCGCCATATGCGGGGTGTTTGTCGTGGCGTACTCTGGAGATGGCAGTGAGGAGTCAAAGTCCGAGGAAGAAAACCCATACCCTTATAGATTCTGGGGTAACTTGATTATCCTCATTGGCGCGGTGCTTTACGGTTACTACGAGGTGTTGTACAAGAAGTACCTTTGCATCCCGCCACACTTGAGCAAGATTATCACGCCAAGACGTCAGCTGACTTTTGCCAATTTCGTCATGGGATTCTTTGGGTTCTACACATTCAGTATAGTTCTGTTTGGTATCATCTTGGTTGAGATATTCCACATTCACCACTTTAACTTGTTTGACTACGGCGAGAACACGAGGACGATTTGGTTGTACATCTCGGGGTCCATCCTCAGTAACTTGTTATTTAGCGCATCGTTCTTGTCGTTGATGGCATTGACCAGTCCTGTGTTGTCGTCGGTGAGCTCCTTGTTGACGATCTTTTTGATTGGGTTGGTTGAGTGGTGGATATTCGGCAACAAGTTGGGCTTCCAGCAACTCGTGGGTGACTTTTTGGTGATTGTTGGGTTTGTCATGTTGACTATCGCATCGTGGAAAGAAATCAGTGAAGGTAACGAGGACGATGAAGTTGAAGCGGTGAGTACATATTCGTTTGCATTAAGCACAGAAGACAATAGGTAAAGTAGAAGTTTCTGCATTTTCATACACAGTAATGGTAGAATTAGACCCTCATTGTAAGTACACGACAGGATGTTCCAAGCCCTGTCAAGATCAGACATGTAATTGGCCAGATCTCGAAGGTGTCATCTTTTCTTTTACTGCAAAACCTAAACCATAAAAAAAGAAAGCAACACACGGAGCCCGAGAACTTGATCTTATCGGGAGTCACGAGCAATCGCCAACAAAAGACGAACGGGCCCAGAGATGAGTGTGCATCGGTAAAAGATAAAAACCCGTTAAAGCCAAAACTAAAAGAAAAAGAAATAAGGAGCACACGAGCGTTATGAAATAAATTGATTTGTCAACTTAATAACACCACGAGCGGTTGTTAAAGTCTATATTTGGTAATTGCCCACGAGACCATAACTCCAACGCTGTCTCTCCTCACCTTTGTCAGTCGGTGTTGCGGCAATTAACCATGACACAAAAGCAGAGTTGACAATGCAGCTGCACACGCACAATATACTAAAAGAGCTGCGTAAAATGCCTGCGATAAAGCCTGAGTTAAAGAGCGAGGGCAACGTGGGCCCCCCCCCCTTTGTCTTTAATTTAGTTTCTTTTGGCAGGTGTGGATTTTTGCATACATATAGCCCGATGGAAAGATTTGCTAAGGCATTTTTTCAGTCGTGGTTCAGCGAGCAACGTGTGTGCTGTGGCCGGTTAAGGCGTGAGACACGAAGCCTTGATATGGTTAAGTGTCTTGTTTCTAGTTTCTTAGGTAGGGCTGAATTGGGAGGCCCGCCGATAAGTTGATTGTCTCGTGGGTAAGATTAGCGTGGGAGAGAGAAGGAAAAAAAAATCTATCAGTCTGGCGAGTGCACAAAAAATCACAATAGAGCCAGAATCAATTGCAATTTTCTTGTGTCCTGGTGTTTTTCTTGGACAGCTTGTTTCGGGTTAACCCTCGTGTGCCTCTAATAATAGCCTATTGTGAGCTGTGTAATGCTGTAATTAGAAGAGGTAGAACAAGTCTAGGCAAGGTATTCCCTCTCAGATCATCCTCGCAGGATACTCTAGTGGTGAACAGGCATGGTTTGAAGTGGGAAAAAAGAAACGCTGTTGATTATTTGCATACAATGCTGATGTACGAAAAATTACTTTTCTGGCTGAAGCCTACACGGCGTCAAACACGATCAGTCAGTCAGTCAGTAGCCCCCCGTGTCCGTTCTCCAATACATACCCAGCAGACGATAGGGTTGTGGGATTAGTTAGTGAAAAAAAAAAAAGAAAATAGGACAAAGGGCGGCAGGGCGAGAGCGAGGGAGCACGTTTTCGATGATTTCATGGGTCGTGCGCCAACTGCGCTTTAGGGAGCAAAAAAAAAAAGAAAGAACGAGAGAGAGAGGCACACGTGGGGATCTCTACATATGCTATTGGTTACGATGCAGGTGGCTCACAAAACAGGCGATCAAGAAGTTTGAACCTGTTCTGAAAGAAACCCATCCTCACTCGCACTGTTTGGGTGCAAAAACTTCTCACCACCAAGCTCCACACCAGCCCTTCTGTCACTGAACATTGTTAAACTTTTGCTTGACAAGACCAAGAATATTTCCCGCTGCAACCGAAGATACCAAGAAAACTGCACTAGGGGGGTAGGGAGGGCAGGTGGGAGAAGATACTGTAGATCTAGTTGGAAATGGCGCTTATGGAACAGGTACTTTAAAAAAAAATTCTTGGAATCGAAGGAACATGCCCGTTTTACTATGGTTGACAAGAAAAAAATTATAAACAATAAGCATCATGGCCCTGACAAGAGATCCCTCTCAGAGTGCAGTTTGGGTTGTATTTTACTTTATTCAGCTTTGGCTTTTAGGTTTCTATGGTATCCAGTCAAATTGCCTCATGATATAGAGGAGGGAGTGTGGGTGCGGGTGAGATATTAGCCCATAGATCATGGGCAGTAGTGTCAGGTATTCTAACCGTCATTCTTGCAGAGCAACAGAAGCAAAGCCAAGAAGCCCATTGTTGCTCTCAGATCAGAGCAATTTAGCGACCTGCTAGGGTGAGCTCGTAGTGTGGGCGGAATGAGGGTATTTTTCTTAGCTCGTCTACAAGGGTAAGCTCTTCAGAGTTGGGGGGAAGCGCTTCTCGCTGATAGGGATATCGCCCCCGTGGTAGACATGAGCGGTTTCCCCAAAAGTAATGAATTGGTAATTTCACCCTAAAAATCTAAATCTTGATACGGCAAAATATGATGTGCAGAGATTAGATAATTTATTTGGTACATGTGGTCCTCCTTCCTCCCAAAGAACAAAAAAAAAAAGAAAGCCAACAATAGGCTTTACCAACTTAATAGAGGTTACTTTTCTGAAGTCGGGGTGACATCAGAGAGAACAATTGTAACATTCCATCTACTGAAAATGCACCTTAGGGTCTGGCTGAAAGGGTTTAGTGGGTGGTAGGGCACCTTCAAGCACCCTTGTGGGCCGACTCCCTGCCTCTTGTCCACCAGATTCAAACTTATTTGGCAGGCAGAGCGTTCTTTTCTTTTTGTGGTTATACTTTAGTTCTCTGTGCAGCGGAATTTAGCTTTGCAATTTCAAAAGCTTTGTCTAGTTACACAAACCCACAATCACAAAGGTTGCACAAAAGAGCCAGACTTATGAAAGCATTTCTGCCTCTACGCTATCCTTCACTCACTGCAGTTTTTTTTTTATTGCCTATTTCCCAGCATACCTGTCCCCAAAAAACTATATAAATAAAACGCCCGGTCTCCCAGTTTCCCAAAGATCGTTTTTCCAGTCTTGCTTGTTTGCTTCCTTTCCTTCCTTCCTTCTCTTCATCCATCAGCTACACCTTCAAAGCACTTCTTGCCCCCCTCCCCTGAACCACAATACTACTGCTATGTCTGCTGAAATAGAAACTCACCAGGTCTCCCAATCCGGTGGTAAGACCGCTTTCAAAGATTACTTGGGTAAATTCGCCGATGTCGAGGACCCATTGGAAAGAAGAAGATTGGCCTTGGAGGAAATCGACAAGGCTGGTTTCGGTTGGACCCAGTTGAAGATGATCATGATTGCCGGTGTCGGTTTCATGACCGATTCCTACGATATCTTCGCCATTAACTTGTCTATCAATATGTTGCAATACGTCTACTGGAACGGTACCATTCCAGACTCCACTACCACCTTGATCAAGGTCTCCACTTCTGTCGGTACCGTCATCGGTCAAGTCAGTTTCGGTGCCTTTGCCGATATCGTTGGTCGTAAGAAGATTTACGGTTTGGAATTGATTATTATGATTTTCGCTACTGTTTTCCAATGTACCCTTGGTCAATCCCCAGCTGTTAGTTTCGTTGCCATTTTCTCCACCATGAGAATCTTGATGGGTATTGGTATTGGTGGTGACTACCCATTGTCTTCTATTATCTCCTCCGAATTCTCAACCACCAAGTGGAGAGGTGCCATCATGGCTGCCGTCTTCTCCAACCAAGGTTTGGGTCAAGTTTTCGCTGGTATCGTCGCCATGATCTGTGTCGCTGGTTACAAGGACGACTTGATCATTGCCTCCAAGGGTACCGAGTGTGTCGGTAAGTGTAGAAAAGCTGCTGATCAAATGTGGAGAATCATTATTGGTTTCGGTTGTGTCCCAGGTGTCATTGCCTTGTACTACAGATTGACCATTGCTGAATCCCCAAGATACGCCCTTGATGTCGACGAAACTGAAGGTCTTGACAAGGTTGCTGACGCTGAAGCCGCCATTGATGTCCACGCCCAAGACGTTGCTCCACCAAAGGCTTCCTTCAAGGACTTTGTCCACCACTTTGGTCAATGGAGATACGGTAAGATCTTGTTGGGTACTGCTGGTTCTTGGTTCATGTTGGATGTTGCCTACTACGGTTTAGGTTTGAACACCACCACCATCTTGCAAACCATTGGTTACGCTGGTCAAAGTAACGTCTACGAGAAGTTGTACAACTCCGCTGCCGGTAACTTGATTTTGGTCTGTGCTGGTTCTTTGCCAGGTTACTGGTTCACCGTTGCCACTGTTGACACTGTCGGAAGAAAGCCAATCCAATTGGGTGGTTTCATCATCTTGACCGTCTTGCTTTGTATCATGGGTTTCGCTTACCACAAGGTTGGTGACAAAGGTTTATTGGCCCTTTTCGTCCTTGCCCAATTCTTCCAGAACTTTGGTCCAAACACCACTACTTTCATTGTTCCAGGTGAATGTTTCCCAACCAGATACAGATCCACTGCCCACGGTTTGTCTGCCGCTGCCGGTAAGGTTGGTGCCATCATTGCTCAAACCTGTATCGGTACTTTGGTCAACCACGGTTGTGACAAGGAACACAAGAACTGTTTCCTTCCACACGTCTTGGAAATCTTTGCTTTGTTCATGTTGTTGGGTATCTTTACCACCTTGCTTATCCCAGAAACCAAGAGAAGAACCTTGGAAGAAATCTCCGAAACCTGTCACGGTGAAGTCGACACCACCAGGCTCGGTGCTGACAGATACCAAAAGGATGAACAGCCTTACGACTCTGAAGAGAAGATCTAATTCTTATAGTTTTTGTTATAACTTTCGTTTCTTAATATAAAGTCTTTGTGATATAGAAGATTTTCGTTAGTGCAGTAAGAGGAAAACGTGAGATTATGTAAGCGACACGAAAAAAATGCAAGTGTTTAATGGCAGGAATTCAAACTGTTTAATGACAGGGATGGAGCGCGACATTCGCGAAACATTTTTGGGACATGCGACAATTGCCCAATGCTAGTTAGTCAGACTTCTTCATTACAAGAGACTAGCATTGTAGATGCCACTCGTCTCCCTCTTTCCAATGGTGTGGTTATTTTTGTCAGTTTAGGACTCCTCAGAGAGC
>JAJMBE010000164.1:0-22085 GCA_030565125.1 Candida pseudoviswanathii
CCGTTGCTGTCGGTGTCATCAAGTCTGTTGAAAAGTCTGACAAGGCTGGTAAGGTTACCAAGGCTGCTCAAAAGGCTGCTAAGAAATAAACTAATTAATGAATAATTAATGAGTATTGTTTTATATATATCTTGAAGTAATAAATAACTAAAATAAAAAAAAAGAGAGAGAGAGAGAGTAAGTTGTAGCTTTCATTAACATTATGGTTGTGTATTAAAAGAATAGTAGAATTATTTATATCAGTACAGCTTGGAAACCTTTGCCACTAACAACACCCATCCAATCACCCTGGTTTTGTCTCCAGCACACGTTATTAATCTCCAAGTCTTCCGTGTACGCCAACACGGGGGTATCGATAACCATAGAAGCATGACCACCGTTTCCATTCGTACTTCCATTACTAGAACTACTACCAGCGACAGCAGCACTTCCACTGCTAGGCAAGTTATTAATGTCCCATACTAGCGCCTGGCAGTCGTCGCCGCCCGTTAGCAAGTAGTTTGACGTGGGGTGCCATTTGATGGAGTTGATCAGGGAGTGGGTTATGCCGCCTAGGGAACCGTCGATGGTGACGACTGGGATGCCCGGCATGCGCATGTCGATGACAATGACCTGGTTGGAGTTGATCCCGACGGTCGCGAGATGGTGCTGGTCGATGTTGGACGTGGTTAGCGTGAGGAGTGCCTTAGAGTTGAACGTGGACGAGTTGGGGTTGCCGATGGTTGATGAGGTGGTTGTCGAGGACGAGGTGGACGTCACAGAGACAGGAGGGGGCTCGTAGATTATGGTTGAGTGTTCGAGTGAGCGCAAGTCGAACACTCGCATGGATCCATCGTTGCCCACGGATGCAAAGACATTGGTTGACTTGTGCATGAACTTGACGTCAAACACCTCCGAGTCGTGGGCAATCAATTGGGTCTTGACGGTCGCGGTGTCGGTCATGTCGTCGTTGGAAGTTGTGGAGTTGTTGTTGTTGTTGTTGTTGTTGTTCGCGGTGGTGGCTGACGTTGTTGATGATGATGCCATGGTTGATGTTCTTGGATGTGAGCGGTGTAAATCCCACACTGTGCATGTGGTATCGACGCTGGATGTAATCAAAATGTTCGGGTCAGCTTTGTTCCAGTCAAAAGACGTGACTGGCGGGTACGTGTTGATATCCTCAGCTGCTTTGCTAGCGGCCGAATGCGACGAATTGGTACTGTTTGAAGAAGTCGACGACGCGGCTGTATTGTTAGCCAACGTATGTGTCTGCTGTAAGGAATACGAATCCCCGCCATTATCAACCACTTTGTACAACCTTAATACCTCACTTGACGCAGCCAATCTCTCCGTCGTTGACCCGCACAGTAACATCAGGGGATCCCATTGCAAGTGCGTAACTGGGTAATCTAGATTCACGTCACACACTTTCTGGAAATAGTACCCTTCAACAGACCCCAACTCTTCTTCTTCATAGTATCCTCCTCCTGCACCACCAGGGCCGCCACTGTTATTATACATCAAGTTTGTGCTTCCACCAGGACTAGCAAGATTGTCAACGCCGTACTCGTTCTCGTACTTGTTTCCATGCACAATCTCCAACTTGTTCGTGAACCCTTCCTTATAGGACCCCAAGGCAATGCAGTCCAACTGGCTGCTGTTCAAATACACCCAGTCGCTGGCGTAGAGCGGGAACTGGCTGAAGTAGTATGAATTTCGCTCCAATGGAGTCGTGGGCATCGACACCACGGGCGACGCTGAGTGGGATATTGGGCTCATGTTGCGTCCAGGGATCGACGACTGGCCAGGCAAGTTCAAGTTCGGGGTTTGTTGATTTGCAAGCAGTTGCAGTTGCTGTGGGGATTGTTGGTGTGGATGCAGGTGTGAGTGTGAGTGTGAGTGTGAGTGTGAGTGTGAATGCAGCTGGTGGATGCTTGGTTTGTGGGAGTACAGATATGAGGTTGGGTTGTTGGATAAGGAAGCGGATGCGGTGATGTTGTTGTTGGTCATGATGGTTCCATGGAACGCGGGTGATGGGAAGGTTGGTTGACCGGTTGTAATTGAGCTTCTTTTAGAAGAATTGTTGTACCAATCCATGGAAGGAAATTAAGGTTCAAGTGTAAAATAATCGGTGGGTGGAAGGAATGAATGCAATTGCCCAATGGGTTATGTTTTTTTTTCTTTACTGGAGGGGAGATTGTATGGGTTTTTGCTTTTTGGGTTCTCTGGGAATAATAAAAACCAAAGAAAAATTTAGTTAGGTACAGAATCTGTGGGAAATAAGAATACAGTCAACTGTGGAGTAACAAGAGGAAATGGTTAGAGGGTTAGAGGGTTAGAGGGTTAGAGAGTTGGTGGTGTGGTAGTGTCTGTGTGTCCCGTGACTAGCCCAACTGGAAGTATGTATTTAAATTAAGGGAATGGCTGACCCAGTTGGATGCTTCACTGAGTTTAACCTTCGCCTTAACCAGACGAGCAAAGCAGAAAAAAAAAGAAAGGGCACGCAAACTGAAATTGTTGGCTGGCACACGACCACCGCTACAACTATAAGCGAATGTCCCAATAACCTCTATTTAAACAAACTCGTAAAGGAAACAACTAATATACATTAATATTTTATTTAGAGACGTCCCCGGCTCAGTTCTCAGCAGCAACTTCTTCTACCGAAGGACAAGTACAGATCAAGTTCAAGTCACCATACGTATCATTCAAACGACTCACAGTTGGCCAGCACTTGTTGTGTTTCAAGAATGGTAATGGGTAAGCAGCTTGTTCTCTGGTGTATCCTCTAGTATCCCAGTCATCAGAGCTGACAACGTCCTCCAATGAATGAGGAGCATTCTTCAACACCTGACCCAATGGCTCACTATTCTTGTACGCCTCGATTTCCTGCCTGATGGAGATCAACGACTCAATGAATCTGTTCAACTCGCTCAAGTTCTCAGACTCAGTTGGCTCAATCATCAATGTTCCAGCCACTGGGAAAGACATGGTTGGCGCATGGAATCCGTAGTCTTGCAATCTCTTAGCAACGTCAATAGCCTCAACGCCAATCTTCTGGAACTCACGCAAGTCAAGGATGAACTCATGAGCACAGTGCTTGGTGCCGCTGTTGGAGTCAGCCTTACGGTCAACAAACAAAATACTGTAGTGTGGCTCCAACTGGGACAAGATATAGTTAGCGTTCAACATAGCGATGGCGGAAACATAAGGCAAGGCCTGAGCACCCAACATCTTGATGTACGAGTACGACACAGGGATCACAGACGCACTTCCGAACGGAGCAGAGTTGACGGCTCTAATGGACTCAGCGGTGGAGTGAGGGGTCTGGACAAAGTGATGCAGTGGCAAGAATGGCTTCAAGTGTTCCTTGACACAAACTGGAGCTTGTCCTGGACCACCACCACCGTGACTCAATGCGAATGTCTTGTGGATGTTTAAATGACACACGTCGGCGCCCAAGTCTCCAGGAGAGGTTAAACCGACTTGGGCGTTCATGTTGGCACCATCAAGGTAGACTAACCCGCCGTTGGCGTGGACAATATCAATGGCTTTCTTGACACCGGGCTCAAACAAACCGTATGTCGATGGGTAGGTGATCATGATGGAGCACAAATTCTGGGCATTCTTGGTGGCTTTCTCTTCCAAGTCTTCCAAGTCAATGGAGCCATTGGCTAAGCATTTGACAGGGACGACTTTCAAGCCGCACATGGCGGCAGAGGCAGGGTTGGTGCCGTGGGCACTGACGGGGATCAAACAGATGTTTCTTTGCTCGTACTCACCGCGAGATTTATGGTATTGTCTGATCAACGACAACCCGGTGTATTCTCCCTGGGCACCGGAGTTAGGCATGGATGTGGTGGCGTCGAACCCAGTGATGTCGTTCAAGTCTTTTTCAAACTCAGCCACCAAGTCCTTGTATCCCTCGGCTTGGTCAACTGGGGCAAATGGATGGATCGAGTTGAAGCCAGGCATGGACAAGGTTTGCATCTCAACAGTGGCGTTGAGTTTCATGGTACAGGAACCCAATGGGATCATGCTATCGGCCAAGGACAAGTCCATCTTCTGCAAGGAGTGCAAGTATCTCAACATGGCGGTTTCGGAGTGGTGGGTGTTGAAGACTTCGTGGGGTAAGATCTCGTCGGTTCTTAATAATTCAGGAGCAATGGTTGGGAGTTCTTCAGGTGGGGTGTAGTTGGCATCGCCGGTGAACGCTTCGACCAAGTTGATCAAGTCTTGCTTCTGGGTGGTTTCGTCGAGTTGTAAAGAAACAGTGGAGTCGTTGACCTTGAACAAGTTGATGTCGTAGTCGTTCAATGCCTTGGCCAAGATTTCATCAGCGGAAACACCGTTCAACTTCACAGTCAAGGTATCAAACCATTTCTTGTTGGCAATTTCGTGCTTCTTGGAGATCTCGTTAGCCAACAAGGTAGTCAATCCGTAAACTCTGTTGGCGATATCCTTCAATCCCTGGGGACCGTGGTAGACAGCATAGTTGGCCGTGATGTTGGCCAACAATGCCTGAGCAGTACAGATATTGGAAGTAGCCTTTTCTCTCTTGATGTGTTGTTCTCTGGTCTGCAAAGCCAAACGCAAAGCAGGCTTACCCAATCTATCCTTGGAGATACCCACGATTCTTCCCGGGATCTTTCTGGCGTACTTGGACGAAGTTGCGAAAAACGCAGCATGAGGACCACCGTAACCGAAAGGAACACCGAATCTCTGGGACGTACCCAAGGCAATGTCAGCTCCGAATGCACTAGGTGGCTTAAGGACAGTCAATGCGAGCAAATCAGTAGCCATGGCGAGAAGGGCCTTGTTGGCATGCAAAATTTCAGCAATTTCAGTATAATCAGTAATTTCACCGTTGGTGTCTGGGTACTGCACCAATGCCCCTGACACATCCGCGATGATCTTCTTCAACTCTTCAACACCCTCAGCGGTAGACAATGGCAATTCCACGAGCTCAACGCCAATGTTCTCAGCACGGGATCTCATGACATCGACAGTCTGTGGGTGGAGGTTAGTGTCGATAACGTACTTCTTCTTCTTGTTCTTGGTGTTGTGGAACGACAACGACATGGCTTCACCAGCCGCTGTTCCTTCATCCAACAAAGACGCATTGGCCATGTCCAACCCTGTAAGCGACGTGATCAAGGTCTGGAAGTTCAACAAAGAGTTCAATCTCCCCTGGGAGATCTCTGGCTGGTAGGGCGTGTACGAAGTGTACCACTGTGGAGACTCAAGAAGGTTTCTCTGGATCACGGGCGGCAAAATCGTGCCCGCGTACCCCTTCCCGATAAACGACTTCTTGATCTTGTTCTTATTAGCGAGTTTGTGCAAGTGGTCCAACATCTCCGTCTCGGTGAAGCCTTGCTCTGGCAGCACCGATAACTTTCTCTTGATCAAGACGTGCTCGGGCACAACGTTGGCGAGAAACTCGTCAATGTCCTTGTAACCTAATGCGGATAACATGTGGTCGACTTCCTTGGGGTCGGGACCAATGTGTCGTCTGGCGAAAACATCAAGGTTGCCCAAGGAGACTTTGGGCTTGATGACTTTGGCAAAGTTCCCGGAGGACGTGTCTGCCTTGGTGGCTAATGATCTTATAGCTTGTCTGAGCAAAGATCTTGGGAGCATTATAGTAAAGAGTGTGTGTGGGGGTGGGAATGAATAGATAAGAATCAAAGAAGCGAAAGAAAGAAGAGTGAAATATTTCTATAAAAAAAAGAGATGGCAGATTAAAGTAAGTTTATATACTCTGGAACTGTGACAAGTTCTACAACCGATGAAAGATAACCCATGGATTTTTGACTCTCTTTCTGGCCACATGAAAAATTCATATGGAGATGCCATTCGATGCTTTGTTTGTGGTATCGCTCGCTCACTCGACACGCGCGGCACTGCTCACGAGTCCACCCGCCACCAGAGTCAAAAACACACGCACACCCGACATACTGCACACAGACTTCCCTCCACCCACCACCATAACACATACACTCACAGAGATAGGAAGGGATGAACACACATAGCAAGCTTTGGCTCACATTTCATTTCATCGTGTAAATACGACCAACTTTGCTTCTTGCTAGCCGTTGAAGATGACCTCAAAAATAGGGAGTGATCTCCCGTGGAGTTGACTCGAAGTGGCGGAGGGTGGGTGGGTGTTGGGCACCGGAACTGTAATCCCGGGGTAGAACGAAGTCAGAAATCATGGGGACAGTCCGAGTTAAATTAAAAAAGAAAGGAAGAAAACCGACAGACACCAGGAAGGAACGACTAGAGTTATGACAGGTTGATCTCGGTTGACTCGAACGATGAGTCGTTCCGTTGATGATCTCCTGACTCGTCGAGGGTGATGAGATACGAAGGATCTGTGGGGGCGTCGACAATGGTCGCTCCTTCCTGGTTGCTTCGCGGGGGACTCCAACGGGGTTTTCAACAATGGAAAACCGCCAGATCTACGTTTGAGGTGGTAGGTCTCTGTCGACACGAGTAAGAACGTTAGTGAGCTCCTCTGGAGACTTCAAATGGTACGCCCAGCTCTGGCGAGTGTTCCAGAACTTGACTCGCAGAGTGTAATGCTATTACAGAAGCATCGGACTAACTAACAACTGTCACTTGGTTATCTCCCGTCTGATCTCCCCCCCCCCCCCCACACGGTGTCAAGAATGCCTAAGACCACACCAACAGTGACACTCTCCCGCCGCCACCGAACTCTTTCAAGTGTTGCAAACGACTGAACGGTCCCGCGCACCAAACCTCTTCCCATCGCTTCATCGCAAAAAAAAATCCGTCTGAAAAAAAAAAAATCCAGTCCTGTTACCAACCCATCATTACAACTACATTACACATTCCCCCCAAACCATGGTCAAATCATACAATAGATACGACCAAGAGAAATGCTTTGGAGTAATCACGTCGCACTCCAACATCGTGTGGCTCCCACCGTCCGAGACCCAATCGTCCACGTCTGCCGGGCGCGCCCTCACGTCTGGTCTCGAAGAGATCCTCATCTGGGATATCAAGACCGGCGAGCTCTTGCTGCGTTTCCGGGATGGCTTGACTCCTGGGGCATCGAACGCATCGACAACAACGCCGCCGTCGCCAGTGAGCTTCTTGGCGTACCATGCGCAGACGAACATCGTTGCTGCTGGGTACGCTGACGGCGGGATCAAGGTGTGGGACGTTGCTTCGGGAAGCGTGATTATTAGCTTCGAGGGACATAAGTCCGCCGTGAGCCAGTTGATGTTTGATAGGAGCGGAACGAGGTTGGTTTCGGGTTCGAATGATACGTCAATTATTGTGTGGGATTTGGTTGGTGAAGTGGGGTTGTTTAAGTTGAAAGGACACAAGGGGCCGATTACTGGCATGGAATTCTTGAGTGAGGCACATACAGATGAAGGTGAGGAGGAGGATTTGGATAGGATGGATGATTACTTGGTTAGTGTTTCGAGAGATGGGTTGATTAAGTTGTGGGAGTTGAAGTCCCAGCAGTGTATTGAGACCCATTTGGCACATTCGAACGATTGTTGGTCAATGGCGATTAACAAGTCCAGCGATATGTTGATCACGAGCGGGAACAAGGATCAGGTGAAGGTATGGAGTGTGGACCTTGAGAAAGAAGACGGCGTGAAGATCCACGAGCGTGGAAGCTTCGAAAAAACGAGTAAGTCAAGAAGTAATGAGATTGCGTTTAGGTCTTTGAAGACATCGTCTGAGACCGTACAGTTGTTCTCCATTCAAAATGCCGACAGAACCATTGAGATTTTCAGAATAAGATCCGACGACGAGATCAAGCGTGGTATTACTAAAAGAACCAAGAGGTTGAAAGAAAAGGGAATGGACGAGGACGAAATCTTGGAGTCGTTGCAAAACTCAGAAATTTCCATGTTGATCACTCCATTCACGACTATCAGAACCATGGCCAAGATCACGTCTGCATGTTGGACCAGCAACGTCAAGAAATTGGACATCTTGGTGTCGTTGAACAACAACTCCATTGAATACGATACTATACCGGTGCCGGAAACCCCAAAAAAGGCACAACCTACGGATTTGCACAGTGTCAAGTTGCACTCGATTGACTTGTTGGGACATAGAACTGATATCAGAGCCATGGATATCTCCCCTCAGGACAACAAGCTATTAGCTACGGCCTCCAACGGTGAGTTGAAGATCTGGAACACCAGGACGTACAACGTTATCCGTACTTTCACATTGGAAGGTGGTTATGCATTGTGTTGTAAGTTCTTGCCTGGTGGGGCTTTGATCGCTGTTGGATTTAAGAATGGAGACTTGGAGTTGTACGACTTGGCCACTTCCTCATTGGTCGACAGAGTCGAAAAAGCTCATAGCATCGTTGGCGGTTCTGAAGATGACAGTGCCGCTATCTGGTCTCTTGATATCACACCAGATGGGAAAACATTAGTTACTGGAGGTAACGACAAATGCGTCAAGTTTTGGAACTTTAAAGTCGAACAGGATGTCATCCCCGGTACAAACACCACTGTTTCACAATTGAAATTCGTCCACACCCAAACATTAGACCTAAACGAAGACGTCCTCTGTGTCAAGATCTCACCGGATGCCAAATTCCTAGCCATCTCATTATTGAACAACAACGTGCAGGTTGTTTTCTTGGACACCTTGAAGCTATTCCTCACGCTTTACGGCCACAAATTACCCGTATTGTCCATCGACATCTCATCTGATTCGAAGCTCATAATCACGTCGTCTGCCGACAAGAACATCAAGATTTGGGGTTTGGATTTCGGGGACTGTCACAAGTCGCTCTTTGCGCACCAGGACTCCATCATGAACGTGAAGTTCATTGGCGACACGCATCATTTCTTCTCGAGTGGCAAAGACGGGTTGATCAAGTACTGGGACGGAGATAAGTTTGAATGCATCCAGAAACTCCCGGCGCACCAGAGCGAAGTATGGTGCATGGCGATCAGTGACAATGGGTTGTTCATGTGCTCGACCTCGCATGACCATTCGATTAGGTTGTGGCTGGCTACCGACGATCAAGTATTTTTGGAAGAAGAGAAGGAGAAAGAGTTAGATGAGATGTATGAGAATAAGCTCTTGGATCAGATCGAAGGGGATGATGCGGGAGATGCTAGAATGAGAAACGAGGACGAGGATGGGGATGAGATTGTTGATGAGTCGACTAAAGTCAGTAAGCAAACCATGGAGACTTTGAAAGCAGTAGAGAAGTTAATGGAGGCGTTGGATATCGGAATCGAAGACGTCGAAGCAGAAAAGGAATACCAGACATTGCTCAAACAGGGCAAACCCGCCACCAAACCCACTCCACACTCCATATTACTAGCATTCAACATGACGGCAAGCCAGTATGTCTTGAGTGTGCTCTCCAAGATCAAACCCGCCCAGCTCGACGACGCATTACTTGTCTTGCCATTCTCCTACTCGTTGAAGCTCTTGCAGTTCATTGAGATCTGGACCAACAAGGAGAACATCCTGGGGAACATCGTGAGCATTTCGTTGATTTGCAAAGTTTTGTTCTTCGTGATTGGCGCCAACTCAAAGGAGTTGATCAGTCAGAAAGACCCCCATTTGAAGAACCAGTTGATGAAGGTCAAGGAACAGTTGAGGGGCGAGTTGCTGAGCACCACGAAACAATTAGGTGTGAATACCCAGGGCTTGAAGTTTATTAAACAACAGTGGAAGTTGCTGCATGCTAGTGAGTTTGTTGATGAGGAGGAGGATCTGAAGGCGAGTGAAGAGAAGAGAGTAGGCGCGAAGAGAAGCCATGCTGCTATATAGATAAATAGGATTAGATAATGAATTCTAAGCAGGACTGACTTGGTAATTAATTGTAATACTCAATGCTAAACTGGTATCTTTGGGAGGTTTCCAAGCCGCGGCACATCCTTTGACGTTGCTCGGCGATACTTGCATTATTACCGTTTCATTAACACCTGTAACACCAGGACGCGAATCCCTTTTAGATCCTTAGACAAAGGTCCCCTCTTCCTTTAGTTCTCATAGAAGGTATAGCACACCATTTAGAGAGGCGACAAGCACGATTGACATCAAGATCTGAGCGCAGGAAGCAAGCTCTACAGGTCTGGCTCGTTCAAGCCAGCCGCATGCCTCGTGTTGTTTGAGCGGGACATGAGTCGGATCATTGATGCGAGGTAGTAGAAGCTACGTAGAGGCAAGGGATATCTAACACGAATAGAAGTGCAAGGAGTGGGTATAGTTTTGATAATGGATTGATTTGATACACTCAAAGGTTGAGAGGTAGAGATAGAGGGAGGGAGCGGGTTTAACGTTTTGTGTGCGTAAATATGCAAGATTACTAAACTGCGCTATTTTTGTAGAATTTTTCCGTGGTCTTCCCTGTTCCTCTGTCCTCACGTAAAATTCCTGTGACGGAACATGGAAATACCTATAAGCAATGGGTGTAGTGGGAGGATAGTCTGAGACAGTCAGTGATTTTCTTGTGATTATGGTCCTTGTGGGAAAACGCACCAGGGTGTGTGTGTGTGTGTTGGTACTTTCTTGTAGGGGGGTTGTTCTTTTCGACACACCCAGATCAAACACCGTTTGTGTGACATGTGCAGGGGGTAATGTCCTTTGCGTCTAACCAAGAGACGTGGAAAAAGCACTCGCATAGTTATTTCAGCTGGAGAATGATCAGTGTTTGATCCTGCCCAGGTGGATAGGAGTGGTCCATTGAACTACTCAGAACGTGCGCCCCTTTGGTCGTCTAGTACTTTCTTTTTGAGAGGTAGGGTTTGTGTGTGCTGCAGTCGGGATTTGAGGCTGATTCGTTTAGGTTTCTTTTTTTGTTCCACGCTTCTGGCCAAGATCCCCATGATCCTAAACATTTCACAATGGGTGTGTGTACATGTTGTTGTGTGGTTCTGAAATTTCACCTGTGGTTTCATCAACAGCTTAGACTCACCAGGGAGGTATTACTGTTGTGTTGTTGAAACCGATGGACGTGCTGTGGGACACAGGTTGACAGCCTTGGGCGTGTGATGCAACCCATTGGGGGGGGGGAGGAGAGGGCCACATGTATCACAAAATCTACTCGCTTTTCTTTTTTTGCTGGTTTGACACAGTTGTGATACGTCGCTCTTAGGCTGTTTCAGGGTATGAATGAACAAGTTCAAGACGTTTCATGGTTGTCTGTACCCACTTCCTTGTCAAATGCCTTGCGCTCAAAAGATGCATGAACACAGACGGAGGGGGTCTAATGGTATAAAGTTGCGTTGGTGATTCACAGTTACGGTAACCATTATAACCCAAATGGGTTTATCTTATTATATGTAGATTCCCGCTGGCTATTAAGGTTTCCCCTTGTCCATGCTCCTGTTGGTGTGTTGTCTGAAACCCATACATAGGATTATCCTTGGTGAATGTAGAGGAGGGAATTATGGGCAAGGATTTATGCCGATCCTGTAATATCATGCATCATGTGCTTGCTGCTAAGTTGCTTAAACCGCAACGAATAGGAGGCTCATTTCAACCACCAAGCAAAAACAGTTGAATACGAACGGGGAAGAACAGGAACAACAGGAACAACAGGAAGAATGGGATGGAATAAGGGAGGCAACCTTATCTGTGCAACTGACTAGCATTGTTGAGTAAAGTTTCTATTATTAACTCTGTGGAATCAGAATCAGAGACAACCACACATATTCACAAGGCTGAGAAGTGCTTATCAGATGTGATTGGTGATCTGGCAGCACAGATCAATGAGCCATGATAGACCCAGAGGATTATTACCTGAGAGTGTGCTGTTCTTCTGTCACGAGGAGGTAAAAGTTATACTGTAAATTGGTGGGCAGTGACAATCAATGGAAGTGGTGTCCCCTCTTCTCACAAAAAACTGTACCGATAAGCTAGCACGGCACACTCCGCGACCGCCTCTCTTTCTCTCTCTCTCTGTGTGTGTGTGAGTGTGTGTGTGTGTGTGTGTCTCGTCCCACTCTTTCTGGTGACAAAGTTCCTAAAACAGGGTGGTATAGTCCAGATGTGTGATTGTAGGTGAGACAATGGCTAGATATGACAAATAATACAAAGGTGTATCCCATGACCTACATAGAGAGTGTGAGAAGTAGTAGTAGTAGTAGCAGCAGCAACAGGGTTTGTCTTGCGACCGATGTGGGTAGAAGATTCGGCTGGAAATTTTTTGTGCGGTTAATAAAAATGTGGGTGTGACTGTGTGACTGTGTGACTGTGTGTGTGGGTGTGGGTGAGACAGACAGACAGACAGACAGACAGGCAGAAGGGAAAAATAAAAAATATGTGATCAGAAATTCTGTTTCCACTCACACTCAACTCCCAGTGGGCCAGAAGCAAAAAAAAGCAGAGAGAGAGAAAGAGACAGAGAGAGAGAGAGAGAGAGAGAAGTGTGTATGTGCTTAAAAACACATAGTTAACAATATTATACTGGAGGGAAAAGAAAAAAATCTACAACTTTCTTTAATCAAATTTTTGTTTTTTTGTTAACCCTATTGTTACCAGTACCCTTCTACCATCTACTACTACTACCACCCACTACCCCCCCCCCCAGCCAGCCACACGACACTTAGACACATCAACCCAACATCCATTGGCAGCATGAACATCCCTCCCAATCAAAACCCCCTTCAACAGATGGGCGGAAGTTCTGCCTCCTCGTCGTCATGGCAAGGAATGTATTCCGGCGAAGAACGCCAGAAAGTTGTCCAGATTATCATCAATACATTGACAGAACTCAACGGCACAAACCCTAATCTCAACCAGCAGAAGTTGGCCAAGATGGCCCAGGACTTTGAAAGACTTGTCTATGAAAAATCCCTTTCCAAAGAGGACTACTTGCGAGCTATCAAGTTGAAGGTGCACCAGCTCAGGCTCCAAAAGCAACAAATGGCTGCTAGCCAAGGCGGACAACCACTTAACCCACAACAACAACAACAACAACAACAACAACAACAACAGCAGCAGGTGCCTCCACAACAACAGCAGATGCCTCAGCAGGTTCCAAGAACAAACAATAATATGAACCAAATGAATACCCAGAATATGCAATTCTTGCAACAGCAGGCTCAGGCTAGAAATCAATCACAGGCTCAGATCCAAGCACGTCAGCAACAGCTTCGTAATATGGTGAACCAACAACAGCAACAACAACAACAACAACAACAACAACAACAGTCGCAACAGCCGGTGCTGCAACCACAGCTGCTGCTACAACAAGACATGCCGCCACAACAAACCCAGCAGCCAGGTGGCGGTCAGACAGCACCACCACCACCCCAACAAAACCAATTGCCTCCTCATTTGGTCAACTTGATGAGAACCTCACCCATCCCACCTCCATTGCTTAATAAAATGCCCAAGTTGCCAAACGGGGTCAATACTTGGAACCAGATTTTTGACTTGATTAGAAAAGAAGTCATCCCACGAGACATGGTGCCGGCGATCAGAGATATTCACGGAATGCATTTGCAGTTGTTTATGCGCCAGCATCAGCAACAAAAAATGAACATGCAGCGAAGCATGAACGATGGTTCTGTCAATAATGTAGAGAATTTGCAGCTGGGCTTGAACACCAACTTGATGGGTAACATGCCAAACAACTTTAACAATTTGACTACACAGCAAAGAGAGCAAATTTTGAGGCAGAGAAGGCTTCAACAACAGCAACAGCAACAACAGCAACAACAGCAACAACAAATGCAGCCGCAGAAACAGAATGCTCAAGCTCAAGTGGCTCCAACACAATCCCTGCAGCAGCAACAACAACAACAGCCGCAGCAGCCTCAAGCACCACAACAAATACCCCAGCCGATGGTGCAGCAGAATCAGAATCTGCAGATGGGACAGCAGCTGAATGTTCCACAACAGAACATTCCTCCAAACCAACAGAGACCTCCGCAGTTCCAGGTCACCGCAGAAGATTATGCAAAGTATAACAATGAGGCTTTGGTGTTTTTGTCAAAGTTGCAGCAGCAGAAACAGTGGCCGGGCCAGATTGATCAACAAATGAAAGAGACATTTATCAGGAAGTTTATTCTTCATCAAAAGACGTTACAATGGAAGCAGCAACAAGCACAGCAAGCACAACTACAGCAAAGAGGTGGTGCCAACAACCTTGGCATGAATGCTGGTCAACCTACAGGAGGTGCGCAACCTCCACAACCACCAGCACAAACCCAACGGCAACAACAACAGCAATCTGTGGGACAAATGTCGATGCCACCTCAAGCCAATTTGCAGAACCAACCACCGCAACAACAACAACAACAACAACAACAACAAAGTGGTCAACAACCTCTGGTTCAACAGCCAATGGGAGGTATGGTGCAAGGTCTGCCAGTCATGAGCAATATGGCAACCCCATTGATGCAACCAAACGCTCAATTGAATGCTAACATATCGTCGCCTTTGATGGCTCAAAGAATGAACAACAATAACAACAACAATAACACTTCTGGTGCCGCTATGCCACCTGCAGCTAACAACAACAACAACAATAACAGGGCTAGACCGGTTACTGCGCCAGCTAATATCAGCATGTCTTCTATCATTCCTCCATTGACAGACGAAGTGAAGCTTAAATTGAGGCTGTTGATTGAGGAGGTTTCCCGAGACAATGTTGTGTTGAGAGATGTGACGACTCTACTTTCGCCCCAGGATAAAACGACGGTGCGAGAGTCTATGAATCAGATACAGAAGCAGTATGGTAACGTTGATAGTGTCATCAGCTACTTTTATTTGCTCACAAGAAACGGCGATGGTACAAAGCGTTTGATCCAGATGAAGTACATGACAAAGAACATCTTGGAAAACTTGCATAGAGGAATCTACTTGGCCGCACCTGATTTATTGGAGAAGGTCAAGAGCCAGTACGCAAAGTATTTCGACTATATCAGAGAGCAGATCAACACCAGAAGACAGCAAGCTCTTCAACAAGCAGCAGCAGGGGGTCCTGGTGTATCGCAACCACAACCACAACCACAACCACAACCTCAGCAACAACAACAACAACAGCAGCAGCAGCAACCACAACTAGGTCAACAACCAGGAATGCCAAGACTGCAGCCTCCACAGGGTCAACAGCAGCAGCAACCAATGATGCAAAACCAAGTCAGAAACCAACAGTTCATGAACCAGAACCCACAGATGGCCATGCAACAGCAGCAACAACAACCTATGATGGGTCAACAAGATCAGATGAATATGAACAGCTGGCAAGGTGTTCCTGGGGCTGGACCGAATGCTAACCAGATGAAGATTACTCCGCAACCGACTCAGCAGCAGCAGTTGCGTCAAGGAATCAACAGCAGTCCGCTTATGCCCCAGCAACCAACACCAATGCTGCAGCAGCAGCAGCCAATGCCAGGCCCTCAACAGATGCCTATGCAACCACAGCCACCGATTGCCAAACCTACGGCTGCCCAGAAGGCGCCTGCCAAGACAACGGTCAAGAAGGGTACGCAGGGTAGAAAGAAGAGTAAGGCTAACAACAATGCCGGCACAGCACCAACTCCTGCAGCAATGCCTGCTGCTACTCCTGGGGCTTTGGCTAATGCAATCAAAACACCACACAGCATTCCGACGCCACAGATCCCACCACAGAGTCATAGCAACAAGAACACGCCGTCTGCACACTCGCCTGCTTATCCTGTCAAGGCAACACCATCGGGTGCAACTCCTGGTACGAGCAACTTTGGCGGCTCCAATGCCAATAACGTATACCCTACACCGGAGATTGATGTGTTTGCGATGAGTTCTAATGACTCCAAGGTGGCCAAACGTCGTGAGTTGTTGAATACCGATCCAGAAAAATTTTTCTATGCGTCGTTGGCTAACTTGTTGGATTTGGATGAGTCGATTGTTGAGAATGTCAAGGTTTCTCCAAGGATGTCGAACGGCAAGGCTGCTGCCAATTCGCCGTTGTCGCCAAAGGTCACCGGCGAGTGGACGAGTGACGTCAAACCCATGGCCATTACTACATCGTTCAGACAAGTTGAGGCTATCAAAGAGTTGACTAGCGACGATATCATTGCCTCGTGTGGTATGTTGGCAATCCAAGAAGTTGAAGAACCCAAACTGGTCAAGAGGGAGCGTGAACAGGATGACGAACTAGACACGTTGTTCAACGACAAGAAGTTGAAGTTGGAAGATGGCAACAACTTTGACAAGTTCCTTTACGAGCCAGCATCATTTGATGAGTGGAAAGACTTCGTTGTTTCATTTATACAGTAGAGTTGTTTGGGATTCTTTTATTGTTATCATTTATCATTTTATCACTTACAGACATAAACTATTATTATTATTATTATTATTATTATTATTCCATGAGGGTTCAATTACGTATTTAGTTTTCATATTGAATTACTTTTATATTGTTCTATAATTTATTCGCTCGTTTTATTTCTACCATAATTCGCTAATACACAGTGTTTCCCAGTAATGTGTGGGGGTGGGAGAATTTCCCTCATGAGGAGCCCCACGTGTGTTGCTGCTACATTGACAGCAAACATGAGCGGTACAGATCTCATCTAGCTGTCCATAATTAATAATCCCTGACCTATCAGGCCATAAATTACGAGATGTGGTCACACTCGATTTTTCCACCACCACCACCACCACCACCCCTGCCGCGAGGCATGCCGTTGTGAGCTCTGGCCGCAGCCCTCTCACACCAACTCGCAAGCTTCCACGGGAGAGAACGAAAAAAAAAATAGAATCTGAGAATCAAATATCCCATTCCACTCGACAGCAGCAACGCCCTGTTATTGTTCTTTCTACCAACCACCATGGCTCCCAAATTCGACCCCAAAGAGAAGCAAATTTCTGTTGCTTTTGTCTGCTTAGGCAACATGTATGTATCCATCGGCTGCTCAACACCAAATACATGAGACGATACTAACATTTCATTTTGCATGAAGATGCCGTTCGCCAATGGCGGAAGCTATTTTCAAGCACGAGGTTGAGTCCCAGGGATACTCCAAGTTCTTCAAGAGGATAGACTCGTTCGGGACCAGCGGGTGGCACATTGGCGAGACGCCTGACTCGAGATCCGTCAAGACGTGCCGGAAGCACAATGTCCCTGTGGACCACTACGCACAGCAGATCACCAGCGGGGACTTTGACGACTTTGACTACGTTATCGGCATGGACGAGGCGAATATCAGCAACTTGAGACACATCAAACCGCGGGACTCGACGGCGGTCGTCGAGTTGTTTGGACATTGGAAGGCCAAAGACAGCGAGTTTAAAACAATCGTGGATGATCCGTACTATGGTGGAATTGACGGGTTCGAGTATAACTATAAACAGATCTGTCATTTCGCGGACCAGTTCTTGATCCAGGAGATTGGCACGTTAGATTAGTCTAGATGTATAGTTCTGGTTATTGGAAATACATACATATAGAGAGTAGACTACAGTGGGTGTGGAGGAGGAGGAGGAGTGGTCGTGTGGGAGTGGCGAAATGTATGCGTGGAAAAAGTCAAATTTTTAGAGAATGTGTGTGAGTGTGTGCGGGTTTGGGTTTGGGCGACCTTTGGTCGTTGTGTCTCTCCAATACTGAAAAAGAAAAAATTTGCCCTGGCTGAATCGAACAATTCCATTTTACAACCAAGCAACCAACAAGAGAAAGAGAGAGAGCAATGAGTGCCAGGAAACTACAACAGGAATTCGACAAGTTGAATAAGAAAATCGCCGAAGGGCTCCAAGTATTCGATGAGATCAAGGATAAGATCACCGTGAGTGAGGTGTCATCTCAGCGAGATAAGTTGGAGAATGACTTGAAGAAGGAGTTGAAGAAGTTGCAGAGACTGAGAGATCAATTAAAGCAATGGTTGGGTGATAGTAGCATCAAGCTAGACAAGGATATATTACAGGAGAACCGTACCAAGATTGAGCACGCCATGGATCAATTTAAAGAGTTGGAGAAGGTGCTGAAGATTAAACAGTTTTCCAACGAAGGGCTAGAATTGCAGAGCCAGCAGAAACGTTCTAGGTTTGGCGATGACGCGAAGTATCAAGAGGCCTGCAGTTATATCAACGATGTTATTGAGCAGTTGAATGGCCAGAACGAGGAGTTGGACCAGGAGTTGGACTCGTTGAGCAGCCAGCTGAAGAGAAAGGGCGGCAGCGCGGTGCAGTCGTCCATTGATGATGTCAAGTATAAGATTGAAAGAAACAACAACCATATAACTAAATTAGAGGAGATTTTGGAGAATTTAGATAACGACAAGTTGGATCCTGCTAGAATCGACGATATTAAAGATGATTTGGATTACTATGTTGAGAACAACCAGGATGAAGACTATGTGGAGTACGATGAGTTTTACGACCAGTTGGACGTTGAGGAGGAAGAAGATGAAGTGGAAGTGGAAGGTTCGTTGGCCCAGATGGCGGCTGAGACCGAAGACGAGAGAAAGAAGCAAGAGGAGGAAAGAAAGAAACAAGAGGAAGAGAGAAAGGAAAAGGAGAAGCAACAGCAATCAAAGAGTTCGCCTCCTGCAACCAATAGCCAACCTACAAGTTCTCCTCCTGGTCAAACTAAAGTGATAACAGATCTGAGCAACAACAACAACAACAACAACACGCCATCTACAAACTCGTCGTCGTCGACGCCTATTAAGAAATTGAAGCCGGCGGTGACCCCAGCTCCGGCGCCCCCTCCTATAACCACAGCTAATTCCTATTCCAATGTCATTAAGGCTGCTCAACAAGCGGCTGCTAGTTCTGCTACCCCAGCAGCTTCTGCAATCAATAACAACAACAACGAGACTTCAAGCAACCGTTCGGTGTCGCCCTCTGTAAGTAACAACAACAGTGGCACGCCGCTTTCTGCGAAAGTTTTGCCTCCTGGTTTGAGCCACGAGGCGTCGTTCAACTCAAACATGAAATCAGCTTCAGCCTCGCCATCAATTGTTCATGCGAAATTAACCAACAGCGACTTGCAGACAAACAGCAGCAGATCGCAACTGCCAGCAATCTTGGTGGAGAACAAGATATTCAACGATACAATCTCGCGTATTATAAACGTGACCCAAAGCAGATTGAACGACCCGTTGCCATTGAACTCGATAACCAATTTGTTGGAAACTTCGTTGTTGAATTGTCCGGACTCGTTTGACGCGGAGAAACCTAGACAGTACAACCCGATTAACGTCCACCCATCCCTGATTGACTACCCACAAGAGCCGATGTACGAGTTGAACAGCAGTCACTATATGAAGAAATTTGACAACGACACCTTGTTTTTCTGCTTCTACTACGGTGGAGGTGGCGAAGGTATAGACAACATTGCCAAGTATAATGCGGCAAAGGAGTTGTCCAAGAGGGGCTGGGTGTTCAATACTGAGTTCAATCAATGGTTCCTGAAGGAAAGCCACAAGAAACATAGGTCAATGTCAACCATCGCCAAGGATGAAGAGAATGGTAGTATTGAGAGCAAAAGTGTTGCTGAAGAGATTAGCGATGAGAACGACAACTACAAGTATTTTGATTATGAAAAGACGTGGTTGACCCGTAGAAGAGAGAATTATAAATTTGTCAAGGAGAATAGACAAACTTTCTAATCGAGATTATTAGCTAGGGTAATTGCATATACACCATACTTAGTATATATTTGTATTATTATTGTTATGAGGAAGGGTGTAGACATGGCAAGTTCCAAATGCCGGAATCTCTACAAAGATCGCTGCCACGGCGTGTACTCTATTGTATTACGTCATTTCAGCCGTTCGTATTTATGACATATCTAGTTTGCTCCACTGTCTGTTGGTCGACTACACCACACCAAGCAAACTACACGGGAAGCGTTTCCTTCATGTTGTGACATATTAATACTGAACTTGGTAAGATCAGCCGTGAACATCAGCTGTATTCTGAGCTCTGGGAAATTTCTGAGTTTGCCAAGACCCAGCTGGTTTTCATCAACAAGACCACCACAACTGTTCTTTCGTCCAATATTTATAAACTTCCCCCGAGGCTGCTTGCTTGCTCGCTCGCTCGCATCGATTTCTCTATTTTGTCCCACCTGCAGCATGATGCCCTTTGAAGAAACACTTTCATTGTTTGATAGCCCACGCATCAACTGGAAATACGTCACGGCAGTGCTCCTTGTCGCGTAGTACGTATTTGAAACGTGCCTTGAGTTTCGACTATGCCGATTCCTTGAGTCACGACGTGGCCCTGGCTCGATTCAGAAGGAAATACACCATGAGAAGGACAATGAACAGGGGTATGCTGTAGCGAAAGTCAAGTTCAGCATGGTTTCAAAAACCTTGGTTTTGTTTCGCAGGTTGATCACTATCAGGTTGGAGATGTACTTGAAACTATGGGTGCTAAGTGGCTACCTCACGAAGTCGTCTGGCGGTGTCTTTCCATCGCGGATCAATGACGGCCCTTTCATCCATTCGTTTGTTTTCGTCAGTGTTATTCAAGTATTGGCATTTTGCTTCTACTTGCTGTTGGACTACTATGAACATTTCATGTTGGAGGAAACATACGGGGTCAATAAGCAAACAATTGGACGGTTTGTTCTCAGCACGGTTAAGACCACGAGAATCTCACTTGTTGCGATATCCACCACAATTGTCTGGTTCCTGGAATCGTTAGCAGATGTGGGCTACAAGTATTACTGTTATCTCGGGTACGTTATTCCTATAGTTAATGTGATATTCGCCACGCTTGTTCCTGCTCTAGTTGCCCCCTCTTTGAACAAGTTCAGACCCTTGGCTGATGGTCAGTTGAAAACTTGACAGCCCGTGAAAAGTACCCACTTGCTAAGATACACGTCGACCACGTTCACGAGATTAACAGAAGAGCAAATTTATCATACTATTCCGCGGTGCATTTCATTGGTGTGTCGTGAAGCAAACAGCTTGTTCTATACGACATATTCACTAAGTACTGCACCACTGACGAGATCATTACCTTGACCGCTTATGAAATCGGACTTTCGAAGATGAATCACTCAGTGATGAAGATCCTAACAATGCCAGTTAGTACTTTATGGGTTCTTTCGTTATACTTGGCCTGCATTCACAACAAGTCGTGCTATACCAGTTTCGGGTTTTCTAACGAACAGCCGTTTTTGATCGGGTGTCTATTGTTCATGGATGTCTGGAGTGCACTTGAAAGCTTCCGAAAGTTCACCCTGAACTTAGGATCCAGATACCTTGTCCATGAAGCTGATAAGTTTGCGTTTGTGTAGGATAGGGGATACCTGGATAAGTTGTGCTCGTTGTTGTCGAAGTTTTCCGAAGATGAAACCACATCAAAGGCTAAGGTCGATTGGGCGTACTCCATGCTTCACAACGCTGAACCGTTGTTGTCGGAAAGATTCTTGGCATTCGATTATGGTTCAGAAGAAGAGTCGAACAAGTATGACTAACTGGTGGAATCTAGGCTGACGATTCTTACTATTAATAAACCCGACTCGTTTCCCGAAACAGTCAAGAATAGGATTTCAATTATTCCATGATATGTTCTTCGTCTTTGAGAGAGGGAGGAAGGCGTTGGAGGTCGTTGAGACTAGGCATTTTGGGACTATCCCGATGTTTGAGTTTTATAGGATCTTGCTGGAATCTGAGTATGTAGGTGGTGATTCTTCAAAGTTTAGATGAAGAGCTAATAGAAATCTTGATCATCTTTTCATTACATTGACTACTCTTTCTTAGGCGTAATCCTTTCCTCATTAAGACACAAGTTATGACTTGAGTCGGGTGTTCGTATCTCTCACATAACCGAATTCAAGGATTAAAGAGTATCGGTACGTGAACCACAATTTACCGACTTCACTAGACGAAGTCAACATCTACTCCAGAAGAGATGGCAACTGACTTGAAGACTAACTTACCAACGACTTGACCCACGGAAGGAGTCCAACGAACGTCGTAAGATTCCTATTGGGATGACTACTAGCACTGAGTCTGCGATATAGGAAACTTGGTTTGGTATAAAAGAACATGATGACGTATCGGCTATTGGAAACCATAGAACATCATGGTTCATGGAGTGCCGTCCCCCACGATCTGGGTGTTTCCGCAGTGCCACACGATTTGCCACAGGTGCACGACTTTTGGTCCATAGTACACGACATTAGCGACGCT
>JAJMBE010000165.1:0-21839 GCA_030565125.1 Candida pseudoviswanathii
TGGTGGAATGGGGGAAGTGGTCACGTGACAAAAAGTTAGTCTAAACGATCTCCAAGCATCCCTTGCCCAATAAGCCAGAGACAGCTCTTCAACCCAATGTCAGCACACCCCGTTTCCTGTTTCAATGATAAGAGGATACATGCCGTTAAATAAGATCACCACCTATGATCTTAAAGCAACAGCAGCCCAGATGCAAGCACAATTAGCATGATTTGTGTCATGTGACGTGACATCCCCTTTTTTTCCTCCTCGCGTGATTGGCCCGGCCATTGTCTGGTGGCCAAGACGAATAACGCACAGAAATTTATTCCTGATAATGATAACTTTGACCCCCCCCCCCTCCCCAAATCACCATGCCCCACTCATACAAGTACACACCAATAGCAAACAAGACAGAGCTCGCAGCCCAGTATATCGGAAAGCAAGTGCAGGATTTGCCCACACCCGCACTCATAATCAACAGGCCCAAATTTAAAGCCAATTGCCAACACATGGCCGAAAATGCCTCTTCCTTGGATGCCAAGTTCCGTGCTCATGTCAAGACCCACAAGACGTTAGAAGGCGCTGAGTTGCAAGTGGATGGCACCACGAACCGTATTGTTGTATCTACTATGGTGGAAGCGTGGAACATTGGCCAGTGCAACAAGATCAAAGATATTCATTTTAGTTTGCCGGTGGTTGCCTCTAGCATTGGCCAGTATGCTGACTTTGCTGGGCAGTACGATGGCAGATTCTCAATCATGGTTGACAACATAGATCAGATTGATGCTTTGGTAAAGTATAGAAAGTCAAAGGACTCGCGTATCAAAAGATGGTCGGTGTTTGTTAAAGTCGACCAAGGTTACCACAGAGCAGGTCTACAAGTCAGCGACCAAGCAATGGATGACTTGATCGCGAGAATATTGGATGACGAAACTAGAGAACATGTCGAATTGTTTGGGTTTTACTGCCACGCCGGCAACTCGTACTCCGTCGATAGTGAAACATCTGCTAAGAGTTTGCTCATTGAAGAAATCCAAAACGTGAACGAGGCAGCTGCAATTGCACAGAAAATACAACCAGGCTCCCCATTGGTTCTCTCAGTTGGGGCAACTCCAACTGCCCACGCATCCGAGCTGCTAACACTAGAAGAATTGTCCCGCGATTTGGGTGGTATAAAGCTACGGGGCGAGTTGGAATTGCATGCTGGTAACTACCCATGCTGCGACTTGCAGCAAGTGGCCACGGGTTGTGTTGATTCAATCAACATCTCCTTGTCTGTGTTGGCGGAGGTGGTGTCCACCTACCCGGAGAGAGGAGACGTCGAACCTGGTGAGCAGCTTATAAACGCTGGTGTGCTTGCATTGGCAAGAGAAACGAGCCAGATACCGGGGTTCGGCAAAGTCGTCAAACCAGAGGGTCACGGAGACTGGATAGTTGGCAAACTCAGCCAAGAACACGGGATATTGAGACCTACTAGGGAAGGGTGTGAGTTCTTTCCCTACGGGGCGAAATTACGGATCGTTCCGCAACACGCGTGTATTGCTGCTGCATGTTTCCCGTACTATTTCGTCGTTGGCGAGGACGATGAAACCATAGAAGACGTGTGGGTTTCATTCAGAGGATGGTAGATTTCTATAGCCCTACTATGGGATAAACGAGACGCGTATGGCATGTCCACGAATTCGCGTTTCATACGCGCGCGTGACCAAGCATTGTATAGCAAAAAATAAACCCGCCAAATGGAAAGAGCAAAATTTGTAATCAGTTTCTTTCTCTACAGCGAGTCACCACCTTCCATCATGTCAGCTTCAAAAAGAACATTGGAAGATGTACACCAGGCTCAAGCACACTCCTTGCCTGTTGGCACCCAGCTTATCAGCGGTGAGTTGGATTTGACGTCATCACAGCAACAACTCCTCAAGAAGGCAAAACTTCCTACTGGATCCGAAGAGCCGTCTGAATTTGAGAGGGAGTTGCTAGATATGACCCAAGCAGTCCTGGAATTAGCGAATGACGAAGACCAATCTTGGTCAAGACCCGCGTTGCCAAGTGGCTTTGATCCTAATGTGGAAGACGTCTCTTTCCAGCAGTTGGATGCGGAAGAGTTTTCAGATGAGAACAGGACCTACGCCAGATTCTTTGGGATAACGAAAGAGGGACGCTCCGTGTTGTGTAACGTGTCCGGGTTTGTTCATTATTTTTACAGCCCTGTACCGAAAGGATTTTCCAGAGACGACCACCTACAGGCGTTTACTACCTATTTGCAAGCACAGTTTGATGGCATAGAGAAGGTTGACATCACCTTCAAGGAGTCCATCTGGGGATACAACAAAAATATCAAGACACCGTACTTTAAGATCTATGTCAACAGCACTAAGAACATTACAAAAGTTCGAGGAGCCTTTGAAAGGGGCCAGATTCAGTTTGATGGGTTGTTCCCCTCAGAGTCTGTCACGTACGACAACATCAACTACTTGCTCAGATTAATGATTGACTGTAAGATTACGGGGATGTCGTGGATTACATTACCAAAAACAAAGTACAAATTGGTCACTCACAAGATTTCTACGTGCCAGATTGAATGTTCGATTGATTACCGGGACTTGATTTCACATCCTTCAGAAGGCGAATGGTTGGATATAGCCCCGCTCCGTATTTTGTCATTTGACATTGAATGTGCTGGGCGTAAAGGTATTTTCCCTGAAGCTAAAGAGGATCCTGTCATTCAGATTGCCAATGTCGTGCAAAGATCTGGTGAGTCCAAACCTTTCATCAGAAACGTTTTCACGGTTAACACCTGTTCGCCAATCATAGGTTCGCAGATATTTGCCCATGAGAAAGAAGAAGAGATGTTGATGCATTGGAAAGAGTTTATCTGCGAGGTTGATCCTGATGTTATTATTGGGTACAACACCGCCAACTTCGATATCCCTTATCTTTTAAACAGAGCAGAGGCTTTGGGCTTAAAGAGGTTCCCTTTTTTTGGACGATTGAGGAGCACCAGACAAGAAATCAAGGATGCCGTTTTCAGTTCAAGGGCCTACGGTACTAGAGAAAACAAGGTTGTCAACATTGATGGAAGAATGCAATTGGACTTGCTACAGTTCATCCAAAGAGAGTACAAGTTGAGATCTTACACCTTAAACTCAGTGTCTGCCCACTTCTTGGGCGAACAGAAAGAGGACGTGCAGCACTCGATCATCACAGATTTGCAGAATGGCACTAGCGAAACCAGGCGAAGGTTGGCGGTGTACTGTTTGAAGGATGCTTTTCTTCCGATGAGGTTGCTTGACAAACTTATGTGTTTGGTCAACTACACAGAAATGGCAAGAGTCACTGGTGTTCCCTTCTCTTATTTATTATCCCGTGGGCAACAAATCAAGGTTATCTCTCAACTATTCAGAAAGTGTTTGCAGGAAGACGTGGTTATTCCCAACTTTAAAAGTGAAGGTACCAATGAAGAATTCGAAGGTGCTACCGTTATTGAGCCAGTGAGAGGCTACTACGATGTCCCCATTGCAACCTTGGATTTCAGCTCGTTGTATCCATCCATTATGATGGCACACAATTTGTGCTACACAACTTTGCTCAACAAGAAAGCTATCCAATTATACAAACTAACGGAAGAGGATTACACCAAGACGCCAAACGGAGATTATTTCGTCAAGCCACATTTAAGAAAAGGTATCCTACCAACTATTCTTAACGAGTTGTTGACGGCAAGAAAGAAAGCAAAGGCTGATTTGAAGAAAGAAACTGATCCTTTCAAGAAGGACGTGCTTAATGGTAGACAGTTGGCATTGAAGATTTCAGCCAACTCAGTGTATGGGTTCACTGGTGCCACCATTGGTAAGTTGCCATGTTTGGCAATCTCGTCTTCGGTCACTGCGTTTGGTCGAGAGATGATTGAAAAGACAAAGAACGTTGTTCAAGAGCACTACTCCAAAAAGAACGGACATCCATACGATGCCAAAGTTATCTATGGTGATACCGATTCGGTCATGGTCAGGTTTGGATACCAAGACTTGGAGACGTGTATGAAATTGGGGGAAGAGGCGGCCAACTATGTTTCGACACAGTTTAAAGACCCAATCAAGTTGGAGTTCGAAAAGGTGTACTTCCCGTATTTGTTGATCAACAAGAAGAGATATGCTGGATTGTATTGGACAAGACCCGAAAAGTTCGACAAGATGGACACCAAGGGTATTGAAACCGTCAGAAGAGACAATTGTCGATTGGTACAGAACGTGGTCACCAAAGTGTTGGAGTTCATTTTGGAGGAACGCGACGTTGGCAAGGCCGAGCGATTCGTCAAGCAGACAATTGCTGATTTGTTACAGAACAGAGTTGACTTGTCGCAGCTAGTTATCACCAAAGCCTACTCCAAACACGACTATGCTGCCAAACAAGCACATGTCGAGTTGGCTGAAAGAATGAGAATAAGAGACCCCGGATCAGCCCCACAATTGGGAGACAGAGTGGCATATGTGATTATCAAGACTGGCAGTGACAAGAACTACGAGAAGTCAGAAGATCCGTTGTACGTGCTAGAGAATGCATTACCGATTGACGTGAAGTACTACTTGGAGCAGCAGTTGACCAAACCTTTGGAGAGAATCTTCAACCCCATCTTGGGTGACGCAAAGACAAGAGAGTTGTTGAACGGTGACCACACCAGAACGATAAAGATGGCTGCGCCTAAGAAAGCAGGCGGGCTTTTGAAGTTTACCAAGACGTTGGAAGTCTGTGTGAACTGTAAGAACCCATTGAAACCAGGCAACCACGGAGCGTTGTGCCAGAATTGTATTGCTGACGGGAAAGGTCCCGAACTTTACGGAGGTGTCCTCTCACAGATGAATTATTTGGAGAACAAGTTTTCGAGATTGTGGACCGAGTGCCAGAGATGCCAGGGGTCCCTTCACCAAGAGGTCTTATGCTCAAACAAAGACTGTCCGATATTCTACATGAGAAAGAAAGCAGAGAAGGACGTGCATCAAAAGTCGTTAGAGCTTGTCAAATGGGACCAAACGGAGTGGTGAACACCAAACATAACTGTGTATTGATTAACTTTTCGATTTTTGTTTTCTTTCTATACAAAAAAATACATACAAATAATAACAAATACATTGCCTCCAACGAAGCGTCTCTATTCTTCTAACTCCTCGTACTTTTCGATTCTGTCCTCAGCCTTATCCTCGTCTTCGATTTTGACCCCACCACTGACAGAAAACTGGCCACCTGCACCAATGAGAAGAATGTCTTCTTCTTTAGTAGCCGTGTTCACGATTCTCGTTGGCTTCTCCACATCGTCAATGGAAGGACCCAATCCGACACCGTATGTCTCAGCAAAACCCCACGCATAGACGAACCCGTCCTCAGTGACGGCAAACGAGTGGTGCGAACCAACGCCGATGGTCTTGACCAAGAGATCCTTCTTCTCGTTGAACTCGACCTTTGTCGGGGTCGGAACCGACCTTGGATTTCCATGCTGGTCTCTGAATGTGGATTCTGGAAGTTTATCGTTGGGGATACCAATCTCTTTCATGTCTAATCGACCCCAGGAATACACGTGGCCATCATCAGTAAGCGCCAAAGTGTGGTGTTCTCCTGCCGCGATCTGCTTGATTTTCAACTTGGACAATTCTGGGATCAAAGTCGGCTTGGTTAAGACTGACCCGTCTTCTAATTCACCGTTGGCCCCAGTCAATGCACACTGGCCGTACTGGTTCAACCCCCATGCATAGACGTTGTCGGCTTGGTCAATGGCAAAACAATGGAAGTCCCCACTTGCAATGTACTTGATGTTGTACAAACCGAACTGCTGCGGTTCTAAGCTCCTGAATCTATGTCTTTCTAATATTCTTCTGCCCAACTGGTACTGCTGTCCGTTACCCCAGGCATACACTATACCTTTGGAATCAAGTGCCAACAAGTGATCTTTCCCGCCTGCCAACTGCACAATGTTTTTGAGTTCTTTGATCTTCAATGGGGTTCGCTGGACCTTGATCTCATCACGCAAGAACCCCAACAATCCCTCGTTACAACGGAAGCACCCCCATGCATAGACGTCTCCATTTTCAAGTAATGCAGCACTCAAATTGTCTGTGGCAGCCAACTGAACAATCTTAGAATCCTTTGGAAGTTGCTCCACCAAACCCGGGGTCGATTCTGCTTCATTCAAGTCCCCATCCTCGTCATCACTTTCATTACCATCCATATCTTTGAGTACTTCTTTGGCCTGGGATGTATCTCTACCCAATACCCCGCTATCATTGCCACCCCATGACCAGATCCTGTTCATGCCATCCAATGCCAACGTGTGCATACCGCCAACTGCAAAATCGACAATCTTGGTGCCTTTCAATTTCTCCTCCGTCAAAAACGGGTTCAATCTGGGTCTCTTGACTTCCTTATTCTTGGAATCCGGACCCAAACCCAACTCACACATTGACCCGGTACCCCAGACGAATATATCTAATGGTGTTGTCTTTGCCTTGGGGGACCCGTTAATGTCTGGAAGTTTGGAGTATGAGTGCAAGACGGAAGAAGATGTAGCCAATGCGCCTCTCTTGAGTTTCTTGGACCCATTCTTGTCCTTTGCTTCTGTTTTTCTCCTTCTCTCTAATGCAACCATTGTGTAGTTCTAGCTGATTCTGGGGATACGTAGGAGAAGAGTAAATCTGGGTGAAAAAAAAATAGCTGGAGAGAAACGACACAAGCGAAGAAGAAGAAAAACGCTTCGATGATGTTTGCGCCAGAAAAGGCAAAAGCCAGTTCTCCGTGCCAAAAAAGGCATGATGCGGCTTACTAATTAATACTAACATCACGTGATTCTAACGGGGTATTAATTAATTTATATGTAATATACACATGCTTCTAATTTAATGGATTGAGACTTGGTATAGAGTATCCAGATCTCTTATTCATCCACTTGCTCTTAGATTCAACAAAGAACCTTGCGTAGTTCTGTATCAAGTAACCAAGCGAGCCGACAGCTCTGAAGAGAGCCAACCCAGCGACAGACCATAAAATGAAGGCAAGATAGATATTGCTTGCCGTATCGCCGGGTTTGTAGACTTGTACCATGGTCATGATGAAGACCAAGTTAGCAACCAACCAGAGCAAAACGACTCTTGTTCTCACGTCTTTGGCGTAGTCGTCGCCGTCCAATGGTGCCTTCTTTTCGCCCGATCTGCCAAAACTAACCTTCTTGTTGGATCTCTTCGAGCGGATATTGTACAACGTTTCCAAATAGTCTTCGTCAATGTTTGTGTCGACTATAACTGCCTCAAACTCACCGCTTTCGTTCTTCTCGATAATATACTGGTTCTTGATGTCTTCTTGTGGGTTATTGTCACCTTTAGTACCCCACGACACATCATGCGTGTTACAGAAGGCAAAGATCTGCAAGGTACACGTGTACGAAGGAATCATCAAGAAGTACTGAATGGAGCAGGTGACCATATGCCACGGATCCAAGTAAAGAATTGACATCACCGTGTACAACCCGTACGTCGACAACAAGGACACAACAATACTGACAAGAACATATGTTGACGTACCACTCTGGCCAAACTCTGAAATGGTTTGAATCACAAATACGAGACCAACAACCAACGCGTACAAGGAACAGAAAGTGAGCAAAATAATCAAAGTCTTGAAGATATTCTTCGAAGCGTGGGGTCTGTTGCCAATGGAAACAATGAACAAGGACGCCAAAACACAGATACAAAGGTAATTGAACAAGGTGAATATCCAGAACCCGCCGTTGTGACCAAGACTCTTGTAATTAACCAAGGACCCTGTTAAGAAATAGAATGTCAAGTAGAAGTTACTGATTGAGAAAAAGGAGAATATCAACGACACCAACTGGTAAAAGAACTCGACGTGCAACCAAAACTTTCTCAAATAGGAATGATCAGTAGTCCAAATCTTCTTGAAATGAAACAACGAGTACAAAGCAGCAAAGAAAGCTCCGTTGATCCATCTTCTTCTCTGCGATAAAAACTCTGGGATGGTTTCAGGAACATCAGTTTCTCCTGTGGCTGATTTGACAAATTTCAACACCCAATTGTCATTTCTTTTAGACACCAACTCCCAACACAAGATTCTATCCTCAGCCAAGTACATGTTTGCCTCAAAGAAATTAGCCTTGGTGTTCTCTTTATCCTGATCGTGAGAACACAACAAGTCCTCTCCTTTGAAATAGGAGGCTAATGGTCCCGTGCCGTCGTCGTGGTTCTTCAAAGCAATGTAACGGTACGCCGATAATGCACCAGGCAACACGGAGATATATCCAAAGAGGGATTCCAACGGCTTGTCAAGAATATTAGACAACTTATACTCAAAGTTCTGTGAAGCCACCAACGGATTGGTCAAATTTATCCAGCCTCTTCCCTTCATCGCCTTAATTTCACCAGCTGCACCAGCAACGTTGGAGTCTCTGTCAAACGCCTTCCAAAGGTTGTAGATTGCGTGGTTGTCTGGTTTGGTTCCCACGTCTAGCAACACAATAACGTTGGGGTCCAATACGGGACAGAAGGCGTTTAGCAACCATCTGTGCGAGTTGATCTTCTTCTGGTTTGACTCTTTCAAGCAGAACAATACTTGCACGGGAGCTAAGTTCTTTTCGTCACCTTTAAATTTCAAATTTTCATCAATGGAGATTTGCGTGGTGTACTCAAACAAGTGGGCATTCACTTTCTTGTTGTTCACATATGGTCTAGCTAAGTTATCTTGGTAACATCCTGTGGCGGTTAATAACTCCAAGACGCTTCGGTTGACTTTGTTTCTACCATCGGCAACAATAATAACTTGGATCTTCTTCCAACTTTCTTTACCCCAAATCTTCGACTTGTTTCTGGAGCACAAGTGGGCGATGTTCTTCATCACACCATGCATGGTTCTAGCAAAGGAGACTTCGTCTTCGTTGTACATGGTGATACAGATTACAATCTCCGTCTGCCTTCCGTATTTGGCTGCACGCAAGGTAAACCCTTCGTTTGTAAAGTTATCTGGATCCGAGGTGCAAGCCGTATAGGTCATGTTGGTGAACTCACCAAAGGGGGACTCTGTTCTGGTCAACACCTTCTTCAATTCGGACGGCACAGGGTTCTCCAAGACCAAGTTACCGCTTTTCCCTCCAACCAATCTGACTTTCCTTTTGGTTATCGTCTTTTCTCTGTTTGGAACATATCCGTTATCAATATTGTGCATGATGTTCCCATCGATGGAGGCGCCAAAATAGGTTTCGGTTCCTTGATAGTCGGGACTTGTGTTCTCGTCAGAGACGTATGAGGCACCGCTGTAGGCAGTAACCTCTGAATGCAACGACCTGGTCTCATAATCAACACCTTTCTCATACGATTTGTAGTCGTACTCGTCGCCTATGGTGCCCTCATCGCTGTGTCTTGAATTGGCTTCGGCAAAGGTCTCTGGGCTGAAAATCGGTTTTGGTGGAGGAAGGAATCTCTCGCTTCTTGTGGCACTGCTTTTGAAAGAACGACGAGGAGAACCTCTAGCTTCGAATTCGTCCCCGTTGTCATCGTCATCGTCGGATATGTGAACTTCGGTCATTCTTTGTCTCCTTGGCGACTCCCTGCTGGTGAATTGAGCACGCGGGGTTGCGTCTCTGGCGGCTGCTGTCTTTCCATACTGTAAATCAGGTGTGTTGTCGTAAAGGTCTCTTGTGTTAGACCCAAAGGCTTTGCTTTTGGAGAAGATATTTGGCGATTGTCGGGGCGACGTTTGTTGTTGGGGCAGCTGGCGGCTGAATGACGCCGTGGAGGCAGGAAACCCAATGAATTCGCTTGCGTTCCCGTCTTCCTCATCAGAATCAAAGTTCAACGGTCTGTAGTTTTTGCGTGGTGAAGTACGATCACTCGTGTAAGCAGCAAATGGTAAGCTTGGGACCTTGTTGGACGATTGGAAGAATGGGTCGTCGGCTTCCTCGTCACTCAGGTTCTCAAATGGGTTCTTCATTAGATAGGCCGGTAGTTGTTGATGGAACGGAAAAGGAAGAAAAGAGGAACAAGACTTGAGCCTTTTTTTGGTGGGGAGGATGGAGGAAGACTGAAACACTCGAAATGGTTTCTTTTAAAGAGAAAATATTGATGAACTATCGCAAGTGTTGTTTACATTATATCCCAATTGGGAAGACAACTGCTACCAAGTGCGCTGCGCCAAACGACAACAAAAAGAAAAAAAAACACACACATAACGGGTAACTGTAATTACCTGCATTCCCCATCATCCTCATCATCGCCTCGTCTTGGCCGGTCCAGGCAATATTGGCTCTACTCGCCTTCCTTGTTCATGTAATACTCAACACATGATTTAAGCGTCGAGTTTGGGTAACATTGTTCTTTTGTTAGTTTCTGTCGCGTCAACGGGTCGTACTCGTGGTTTGTCAAATGCTGGAACAACCAAGATTTCTCATAGCTGTGGCCAGACGGGGTTATCACGGGATCATGGAATAAATGGAACGAAATGGGGTCGCATAGGAAATCAGGTGGTTCGGTGGATATGTCCTTGGATTCTGTATGTTGGTTGTACCGCATCTCAAACATCTCAATCAACTCCCGAATCTCCTTGTTGTACTGAATGGCCAATTTCGTCAACCCGTAGTCTAACACATTCTTCTTTATGTCTTTGCTATATAGCTCACTGGTTTCTCGTTCGTAGTTTTCCTGCAACAAGTGCACTAACTTGTTGAAGAAGGGGTCTGCGGTAGCCAAGTACTCCTCCATTTCCAACTTTTTCTTGTACCTCTTGACTTTCAAAATCTCGTTATATATCAATTGTGGTAGGGTGTAGTTTTTGAAACTTTTAGACTTCATCAAGGACTTCTCGTAACTGTCATTCATCAATCGCATGCCCCTGTCAAATTTTTTGAAGCCGTAAACAAGCGACAAGCCCGAGTAGAACATGGCATCATAGTTCAGCTTATCGTGGTTTAACGCAACATTACAGTCATCCAAGATCTTCTTCCATTGGGACTGTGGGATTTCAGCCGGTTCGTCGTTGTTCTGTTGTTTCAGGTTTAGGTAGTAAGCCTTGGCCCTGGATGAGTATAGTTTGGAATTGGAGGAGTCGTTCTGGATTGCTAGCGAATAGAAGTTGATGGCTTTGGCATAATCGCCTTCAGCCATAAACTCCCGGGCTTTTTCACGATTCTTCATTGCTGGTGTGGGATAGATATGGGACGTTGGGTGTGATACAGGGCAAGTTGACAGCGAGAATTTTGCTGTCTGGCAACAACGAGATTTTTCATAAACTCGCAGTCCAAAATTCGCGTGCGAGTTAGCGGCCGGAACAGGCAAGGCGTCGACGTAGACGTGTTGCCTACGAGCTGCTCAAGTGGTAGACAATTGTGAAAGTTGAAGGTCTGTGGGTAAATTGATACATCGCCCGGCAACCTTCTAGTTGCTCTCACAACTCTGTCTTTATGAAAATCTGATCAGCCAGACGAATTGGTGAAGAAGATATTCTATCACGTGACTTGGGGTACTTTAGCGAGCCAAAGAAAAATAGCAGCGGAATCTTGTCTGAAAGGCAATCATACCAACCTAAGAGGCAACACAAGCCACCAACATGGCAGACAGCAACAACTTCTATAAACACTCCAATGACTCAAACTCAACAAAGATATCGAACGTTGATTTCAACACGTTGAAAAAACTGAACACCAACACTTCATTTTCATCAAATGTTTCGGCAAACACAACCAAGACTTCGTTATCGAAGTTGTTCTCCAAGAAGAAACCGGAGCTACAGTTGGACACTCAGAGCTTATCAAGCAGCACAAGCGACAGCACTTCTGCCAACAGATCAAGGAAGAATTCCATGAACTCCCCAGTTTCGAGCACCTTTCACAACCTTTTCCACAGGTCCCACCACCATCATCACCACCACCAGCCGCAAATTCAAGAGACACTACAGAAAAACTTGGACGATTCGAAGAAGACAACTCTTTGTTTATCGTCGAACAGCTCCAACTCTGTCATCCAGGATGTCGAACTAGCTAAGATTTACAACTTCACCAATCCCAATTTTTCAATCGACGACAACGGCGAAGAAGTGGGGTCACATCCTCATCATCCTAGCAGTAACAGTTCCTTCTTGGATATCCACAAGAAGATGTTGGTCCCAGCCGACCTGTACATCCAAAACAAGCTCAACAAGTATCATCAGATTGAAGTCGGGTTGGGAATATACGGGGGAGAGGGCGATGAAAAGCCCACGGGCTCTGTTGGCACTAGCAGCAGTACAACCACCACCAACACTAACACCAAGGACTCCAAGAATACTCGGATCTACACAAACTTGTATCACTATTTGAAACCGTTATTTGTGCCTTCGCTGCAAAAGACTACGAAAAGGGGGTTCACAAGACCAGTTTTGGAGTATTCGGTTGAGGAGCTAGCAAATTTTGTGAAGGAGAGCTTTTGTGCGCCATCATCGTCGACATCAATGTCCTCCCCGTCGCAAGATCAGACGGTTATAGGTGCCACGAGTCAAATTTCGCCGTCAATTAAGGGCTTCCGACTGAAGGGCAGCAAAAGCAGTACCAAGCTATCACGCATGAACACCACTACAAATAAATTCTTCACATTGGGAAGTGAGCACAAGGCTGAAGATTATGACTACTACAAGTTGCGAGAGGTATCGCAGGACTTGATGACTTTGTTTACTAAATGTATGACAGCTTTGCACAACGACATAGTCCAGTATGACCAGTCGAAGCTCATGCAGCAATTGGGGATAACTAAAATAGAGCAGACGACCCCTCTTGCCAAGACGATGCCTAGGAAGCAGTGGTTGTTGATAGTCATTGCCTGGAAGTATTTCAACAAGATTGTACGCTTCTACATTATTTCGATATTCCAGCCACTACAATCCTTCTTCCAAGAGTTGACGGCAGTTAAAGAGCACCAGCACCAGCACCATCTCCAGCAATCGCAGGACCAGCAGAAGAAGTTGACAATAGATATCGACGATTTGCTCCTAGGGGCATTCTACAAAGTGTTTGTGCTTGATAATGACGAAGATGTCCAGATATTTGGCACCAACAACAATGGCGAAACCGACGAGCTATTCATTAACGCGATATCATGGATGAGCTCAATTATTTAAGTCTGTCCGGGAATGTTTTAGTTTTGCAGCAAGTCGATGCACCAACTCATCTTGGCGTTCAACACAGATGTACGAATTGTTCTCTGAGATCGGCTCAATACTGTAGAAGCGCCCTACCATTTCAGCTGGAAACCCCAAGACCGTTCCCCTCCGTGTCTCAAATCCGTGTTGCTGTCCCAGTTTGGACGCACGAAAAATTTCCAGAAGCGAGAAGAAAAATCTGCTTCACAAATCATTTTCAACTGATTACTGCTTACACATTTGTCAGCACCGTCCCGATATCCAAACCAAAGGGAAACCTCCTAGCTGCCTCCGATAATGTTGAGAAACTACATAAGTTTGAATTTACGCAGACAAGTCCCAGTAATGAGGTTGCGTCCACAGCTGCTCTACGCACAGCATTTCCGCCTATACTCCACCCAGGAGCGACAGCCCGAGGTGATGGACGACTACGAACAAAAGGTGTACGACATACTCAAGAAGGAGTTCGACCCGGTCAATTTGCAGGTCAAAGACGTTTCTGGAGGATGTGGGTCTATCTTTGCCATCCTCGTCGAGAGTCCGAAGTTTAAAGGGTTGCCAATGATCAAGCAGCACCGTTTGGTCAATGAGCTACTCAAGGACGAGATCAAGCAATGGCACGGGTTACAGTTGCGCACTAAAGGTGTATGAAAAGACGTCACATGAGATGCGTTACAAATAAAAAATGTACATAGACTAATCAAATACTATTTATTCAACAACTTCCTCCTTTTCTTCGATGATTTCCTCCTTGATTTCCTCAATTATCTCGGCTTGAACATCGTTGGACTTGACACCTTGCTTAGCAACGTGCTTAGCTCTATAAGCTCTCCATTCTTCCAAGGCTTTTCTACGTGCCAAAATGGCTTCTCTAACGGCGGCGTCGGCTTCCATGGCATCGGCTTCCTCGAACTGAGCACTGTATTCACGCAAGTTGGATCTGACCTTCTTCTTGTCACTGTTAGTCAACAAGGATTCCGGTCTTGGTCTCCAAACAAAGTCCTTGAACTGGTCAATTGAATCGTCTCTCAACAAGTTACCAGTGAATTCGTAAAGTCTGTAACCGTTGTCGATAGCATGCAACCATGAAGACGACCAAGCAGCAACAAATCTTCCTGATGGGTCCCATGAGATGTTAGTCATGCCGGCAAACTTTTCAGTCTTCAACAACTTAACGTTGGCTGGGGCAGATTTCTTGTTGCTTTCATCGTCAAAGGAAACATCGTAGAATTCGAGTTCTCCCGAACTTCTAGATATGGTAGCAACAACGACATATCTTCCCTTTGGCGACCAAAAGATGGTGTTTGAGTGTTTGCCCGGGATCTTCTTGTAGACCTTGTACTTGGAGGACGCGTTTTTACCCTTGGTGACTTCTTGGGCATAGAATGAAATGGTGTTCTTAGGAATGGCAGGATTAGGGTTACCATCGTCTAGTCTACTGATCGTGATGAATCTCTCTGAATTAGGTTCCCAAGCAAAGTTAACGACAACGTCCTTCAATTCTAATTTTTCAACTGGGATATCTCTCTCAGTAAGCTTGAAGAACTCCAAGTTGGAGAAGACAGTCTTACCGGATTTGGTGTGTCTGTCAACCTTAACACACAACAACTTACCATTCGATTGCCAGTGCATCTTACAATCGCTGACTTGGAACAAGTTAACGGTACGTAAAATCTCTCTTGAAGGAATTTGCATCAACGCAACTCTGGCGGTTTGGTTGGTACTTTCTGGTGTCCAATAACTCAATACGTGTTCGCCTTCAGAAGATTTGCTGTTGTGAAGAGGAACTGCTGCCGGAGCCCATTCGAAATCTTGGATACCATCAACCTTAACCAACTTCTTGTCTAACAATTGGAATGATGGAGTTTCGTAGATAGCCAAAGCGTCAGGACCTTGACGAGCACAGTACTTGTCGTCGTAAGACCACTTAACCAATGGCCAAGGCATTTCCTTTTGGCCCTCCAAGTGTGGTGGCAAGGCAAACGTTCTTGCTGGTTCACCAGTAACCATATCCCAAATAACCAATTTGTGGCCCTCACTTTCTGGGCCAAATGGGAACTGCGCACGATCTGCCGTGGAGTCTGGCAAGGCAATAGGAACAGGTGACAAGGTAACCATGTACTTTTCATTTGGAGAAAAATCAATCAATCTAACTTGTTGGTGGAAGAATCTCTTCATGCTCTTGAACTCGTCACCACCCCATGATTGCACACCTTGTGGGTGAATGGAGAACAAATAGGTACCCTTTGGTGAGAACTTGGCGTACTTGGAAGTGAAACCCTTTCTTGGCTCAATGACTGGTTCTGGATCGCTGGCCTTCTTGTTCCAATAAACACCGACACTCTCACTGAAATGCAAAACAACTTGATCTCTTCCTTGCTCGTCTTGCAACCAAGATCTCAAGTAACCATGAGACTTGAATGGCTCGAGCTCTGGCTCAACAAACTGTTCAGAAACAGCTCCTTCAACACCGAACTTCTCCATATCGGATAACTTGTTAACCAACAATCTATGGTTTTGATCCAATTTCTTGCCGTGCAACTTTTTAATAGCGACATCGGCCATTTCTGGAGTCTTGAACTGAATGAAAAGATAGCCCTTAGATTTGCCGTTCTCTAATGGCATGTAAATACCATCATCGCCTTCAACGATTTCTCCGGCTTGAGAAAACAACTTTCTCAAGACCTTGGTCAACACTGGCACCTTGGCTTCTGGAGCGACTGGGGCCCCATCAACAATAACATAGTTATCCAAGCCGATGTCGACTTCGTACTTTTGTTCCAAGTCGGAAAAGTCAATGTCATCCAAATTGATCTCCTTTTCAAGCTGAAGGTAGTCTTCTTCGTTAATTGACATGTTTGCTAGTGTCTTGAAGATTTAGGAGGTGGTTGTTACAGCAAAATTTTCTCTTCCCTTTTTGTTTATAACAGTAGAAAATTTTTCACCTTGTCTATTTTTTTGAACTTCCTACACGACTGTATAACCTAAAGTCTAAGTTTGCAACTACACGTCCCCTCCTTTACGGCTGTTGTTTAGCTCCTTCAATTTCTGGATCTCCATCTCCATTTCGTGGAATCTCTTCTTGGCTTCCAGGTCCTCTAGTATTCTTCGTTCTCTTTCAGCTTTCCACTTTTGGGTCAACACGCTTGTTCGCAACTTGGATATTGGCGACAAGCTGTCTTCTTCCAAACCAAACTCATGTTTAGATAATTCATCTTGCAACGACTCATTGTCCTTAGCCAACTTTTCGACCTGGTCTCTTAGTTTTTTGATTTCTTGGTTGTCTGTTTCTTTCAACAATAGGCCAATGTGGTCGTTAATGAGGATATCAGTTGCCCGTACAAAAAATCCAAATATGGAGTTGTGGATGTTCGTGATCTCTGTGTGAGACTGTTGGCTCTCCATGTCATTACTGTCATCAAATGGTTTCATTTCATTGATTTTCGGGTATAATTTTTCGTATTTCGATTTGGAATCCGTCAAGGACCGATCGTCGGCAATTTTGTCGTATGACTGGATGAGTTTCTTGAACTCGGCAGCATCAAACAACAAGAACTCCTTGTAACGAAATTCCATAGAAGCCATCTTCTTCCTGATGGACTCAAGGTTAATGTTAGCTGCATCCAATTTGGCAGCCAAGTTTTCGTTCTCCTTTCTGAGCACGTCCTCCGCGGTCGTAAGCTTAATATGCTCTGTACGCAAACCTCTCTCCTTCTGCAAGGAGTTTTCCAACTGTATCTTCAAGTTTGTTGAAACCTCAAGCTGCTTGCGCAATTCTATGTTCTTCTGCTGCAACTTCATGCTTAGGTCACCAACTCTATTTGTCATAACATCGAGTTGGTCCTGTGAGCGGTTTGGTGAGCTCTGGATATCGGAGTCGCTCTGCTTCAAAATCTGTAACTCTTTCTGCAACTCGGAAATCACCAACTCGTACTCACGGATCTTAGCGCTGTCATCAGTAATGCGCGATTCTTTGGAGTCCACGAAATTCTTTAGCTCATTGAACTTGGACGTCATTATTTCAAAGGTGCGCCTTATTCTGTTGGATTCTGAACGGTGCATTGATATTTCTGCTTTGAGATGGTCTCTCTCATTCTGGTGATAGACCTCTAGATTGCTGATTCTCAAAAGCAATTGCTGCACAGTATCCACGGACTCTTCGATGCGTCCCAGGCTATTAAGTGTCGAATGAGTTAGTGGGACAGTCTCCAACCGTGCAAGCATCGCCTGCTTCAATGCATCCAACTTCTCCTCCAAATTCGGCAACAAGTGAAGTTGCAAGGCATGATCAGACAGTACGCCAGCGCCTTTGTCGTTCATTGTTGCCTTTATCAAGTCATCAACAGAAGCACGCACTGAGTGGAGCTGTGACTGGAGGTAGTCAATCTGGGTTTCTTTGTCTCTCAACTTTGATTCAAATGTGCTCAAGCTTGCGTGTAAATCGCTGTTTAGTTTCATTGCTTCATCGTACTGGATTTGGGAACTTTGGAGCTTCATCTCTAGATCAGATGCTGTTTCATTCTCACTGTGGGCTAAAATGTCCCGGATGTGTGAAGGGTCCTTGCTGCTCTTATCGACTAGATCGATAAGGAACTCTCTTAACTTGACGTACTTGATCTTCAGTTCTATGAGCTCCTTGTTTAGATACTCCTCCCGCGACGTAGTTCTAGTATCCCGTTCCCTATGCTTCAAATCGGGATCGTCCTGAAACACGGGGTTTTGTTGAGGCATCATGGGCCGCATGTGTCTCCACATGGACAGGTTCTTTGTGGATTTGATTGACCTTCGAGGGGACAAACTGTCAATTGTCAAGATATCGTCATGTGCGAACCCATCAACACTGGGGTTGGCTAGTGTAGCCGTGGGCTCACTTTTGCTGATGTTCAACAGTGACACCCGTGCTTGCAAATTTAACACGTCGTCAATTGGGTGGTCCGGTGTGTAGGAGTTTCTGATTGTTGCTGACGGCGACGAAGAACAGCGAGGTGTGATTTCAGTGATGGGGGACCCTGGACGGGATATGAAAGGGCTCGACTGGTCTCTCGATGGTAGTGTCAGTGCCCCGTGGAAGTTCATGCTATGCTCGTCACTTCTGGAATTGATAGATAGATCTTGCACTCTCTTGAAGGTAATTATCTGCTCGTTAATGATACTCCCCTGAGGTTGGCTTGTAGACACTACGTCATGGATAGTAGAGTCAAACTGCTCGGAAGTAGACATGTAGAGGTGGAATAGGTGGTGCTGTAGGCGTGTGTGTCAATGTTGTCTCAGCTTTGTTTACGTTTGGTCGGTTGCCTCTTCTTTTTTTTTAGCTTGTTGTCTTTCAGGGCGAGGACGTGGAAGCTAGCCCCTACAACCAGATCAAATCGTGATGTGTATGTCTACTGTTATGTACGTGTGCGTATATAATCCTAGTTTGCCATTTCTTCATCTTCCTCTTCTTCTTCGTCGTCTTCATCTTCTTCGGCGTATTTCTTTGCGTCTTCTAAGACATCTTCTGGAATAAATTGATGCTTGCCACCGGTGTGTTCTTTGCTGACCCAAGAAATCTCCAACTCGTACTCCTTATCCTTGTTGTCTTCGTGGGCCAAATGGATGATCTTTGCTGCGTGCTTGATAGCTTCAGCACAAGTCAATTCTTCGTAGTCCAATTTCTCCAACTCGGACTTCGCAATCTGTCTTCCCTTGCCCGTGGCAGCACCGCTATATCCCCAGCATGTTCCGCTTGGTTCAATCATGTACAAATGAGGCCCGTTGTCGTCGACACCGCCAACTATAGAGACAACACCAAACGGTCTCACCGAGTTGTAACATGTGTAGTTCTGAACGTATATGCCCATTCTGTCCATCAAGTTAGGTACGGGGATTGGGGTTTTGAAAATGGATTTGAACGATTGGGCTTCGTCACGGCATCTATTGACAAAATGACGACCATCTGGCAACAAGCCCGAGTAGACCACTCCCATGTGTCTATCCACCGTTTGGATTCTCTTGTTCTTGCCCGGGACGAGTAACTTGGACTGGATAATTTTCTCAACTGCCAACACGACACCGTCTTTGCACTTTATACCAATTGAAGTGCCACCGTTCTCCACGGCTTTCATGGCGTATTCCACCTGAAAGTTTCTCCCGTCTGGGGAGAAAACACTGTTGGACAAGTCGTAGCCAGTACCAATTGAAGTCATAGTTCGTTGCTGATAAAGTGGTTGCCACTGTATTCGCCAATTTTTTTTTTCGTTCACTCGATTTGTGTACTACCATGAAGATTTTCCACGCCCGCCGGCCCAACGAGTTTTTTTTCCACCCATCCAACCAGTATGACTGTCCAGCTAAAGTGGCCCATTCTAGGCGTGATCATTCCTTGTGTGATTATTGCAACTTTGGCATATGGTTCACATTACTTTGTCCTTCGACACCACTTGTCTGTTAAGGAACAATGGATGTACGAGTTCTATGCCACGATGATCTGGGTATCGTATGCGTTTGCGATATTTACCAACCCTGGCAAACCTCCTGCAAAGTACAAGCCACTACCGCAAGACTGGACTAGGTTCTGCAAGAAGTGTGACAACTACAAGCCGCCTCGTACCCACCATTGCCGCACATGCAACCAGTGTGTCTTGGAGATGGACCACCACTGTCCTTGGACGTTGAACTGTGTCGGCCACGAGAACTTGCCTCACTTTATGAGGTTCCTATTCTGGGTTATTTGGGGTACCGGGTACTTGTTCATTCAGTTGTGCAAGCGTATCATGCAGTACTATGAAGAGTCTAACATGCCGAGTTACTTGTTTGACAAGTGGGAGTTGACAGCCGTGATTTTCCTCACCCCTGTCGATTTCTTTGTGCTTGCCAGTATATTTGTGTTGTTCATTAGGTGCTTGATCAACATTGGCAGAGGTATGACGCAGATTGAGATATGGGAGTGGGAAAGAATAGAGACCCAGTGGTTTAGTGAGCGGTTGTGGCTGATGATCCGGGCTAACTACGAAAAATTGCACAACAAGAAGTTCCCGAAGTTGACGAGCTGGAGAAGAGGGGATGATTATGAAATGGTGGACCGCAGCGAAGGGTCAGCTATTCCGGAGAACTTTACGATTGATGATTTGGTGTTTCCGTATGACTTGGGCATTTGGAAGAACTTGACAAATGCGTTGGGGTACCCATACGCCTGGTTGATTCCGTTTGCTGGTCCCAACACCAATGGATACACTCCTGAAGTGTCTATAGAGTTCGAAGAGGAGGACCAGCTCAACTTGCCATGGCCGCCCGACGGCGTGAGACAGCAAGAGATTACGGTCAGACGGGAGAATGACGACGAGCTCCGCAATATTAAAAACTACCAGGAATTGCGCAAGCGATTGGATCCGCGTGTCAACGATAAACGCAGTAGTTTTGTTAACGATTTGGGGGAAAGATTGGTTGACTTTGGTGTCGATGAAAGCGACGAGGAATAGAATATAGAGATCACGTGTTGTCCATGAAAAGAAATTTCAAGCACAAAAGCGAAAAAAAAAGAAAAAGAAAAATTTTCTTTGCACGCACTCGTCCTCTTGCTTCTCGCGGGAACATTTCGTGTTAAGGTTTCCAAGTCGCCAAAATTATTTTACAACCAAAGAGAAACAGTTTTTCGGTTTCTCCCCTTTCTCTATCTCTCTCACTCTTCCTCTTCTTCTTTTTTTTGTCACTATTTGGCTGCATTCATGTCCACCCCAGAAGTAACCGCAATGGAGTTCCCGTCGCCCCCACCCACGTCGTCAACGGTGTATAAGAGGAGAAACGACCAGACGGAGGAGGACCGAAGTATCAAGAACCTAACCAAAGACCAGCAAATTACCGCCGAAACTGAATGGCCCCAGTTTATCCATCCAGATGGAGGTATCATCAAAATAACGCCATGGGGCACAATAAGGCAGTACACAGACCCCATAACGAACGAGCCTATCACAAAGTTTGAAGATTGCAATCTCGAGGACTACTCGTTCAGGCTGGAGAGTATTGAGAAGATTTACCAGACGCCGGATACTCCGCAGTCGATATACAACAAGAAAGGCGGGCGGGCGTTGAGATTGAGTCCCAGCGACGACGCCGAAGGGTATGTGATTGAAGGGTATAGAGAGCTTCAGCTGGCGGAGATACTGCCGAAGCTGCTGCAACAACAACAACAGCAACACCAGCAATTTCTGCCCGAGCATGAGAACTACTTTGGAATGACTGACGAGGAGCATATGGAGGAGTATGGGAATGCAGAGGATTATGGGCACATGGAGGAGTTTGGGTTTAACCATGACGGAGATGAAGAGATGCTGTAGGAGGAGAGCAAAGGCAAGAAGATGATAGCCTTAGAACTGTAAAATATACAATAGAACAACTAGAATAGCTGTAGAATACATGTCAGAAGGTCTTTACTGGCGTGTAGTTCGTGTTGACGCCCGTGCTTGTCCATCTTTCTGGGGACAGACAAGCCAGCGCTGTGTAGTGCAAGAGGTCGAAAATGTTGTTCAACGCGCAACAGGCGGAAATGGGCGGTGTATAGCCATGGAAAGAAATGAGGAAGCCCTGAAACATGGAATATGTGGTGGAGGCGCATTTTATGAATAGTGTCAAGGCTCCTGAACCCATCTGGAGGGCTGCTGTGGGTGTGGCTATCGAGAAGTTGTGGTAGTAACTTGTGTCACGTGACCACTTCCCCCATTCCACCG